>DWMZ01003219.1:0-13012 GCA_018249855.1 Eueides tales michaeli | reverse complement strand
AAAAAAAAAAAAAAAAAAAAAAAAAAAAAAAAAAAAAAAACTGTCTACTTGTATGTCCATCTGTGGCACCGTAGTTCATGAATTAATAAACTAATTTGGGTAGGAGTTTCTTTAATAGTAAGCCTTGTTCATCGCGTTGGTTCTTACTTATGTATCATGAAAATCGGACTAGCAATTTCAGAGATATAAGTACTTTGGTAAGCATTTTAATTTTATGTTTGTGTGTATGTGTTTTATGTATATACGAGTATATCGAACCCACTACCGTATCCTTTACAGTATGACGCCATACCACTAAGCCACGATGGCCTCATTTATCAACAAAAATCTCATAGTATATTTAAAACAACTAATTAAAGCTCTTAGAAACTCAGTACCGAGGTTTCAAGACTTGCACTACGAGTGTATACAACGTACTTGAAACCGTAGGGGCTTTGTAAATTTAATGAACTTTTAGTGAGTTTTCGGTCTTGACTACATTTGTTAAATGAAATTTATCTAAGAAATTAATTTAAATTGGATTATTATTTTTTAACGCGCGATGCCTTAGATATTTGGCGGAAAGTTGGAACCGGAAGTGTCTTAGCACTTTACACTTTTATATATGGGATTAATATAGAAAAGGATTTCAGACAGTAAAGACAAGATATAGCCAATTTCTCGGATTCAATATGATTTATAGGACTTCCTTATTTTAAGAAAATTGTTTATAAGCAGTCAAATAGTATTTTTATTCATTTGCGAAATAAAAAAAACTAATAAAACAATAAAAGTCTTTTCTGAATCTCTCATGCATAATTCACTCTAAATTAAAATGTTCAAAAAATATTTCTGCCTCAATCCAAAATCGAACGATGAACCTCCATAAAGATAATACAACTATAAAATCTTTTCATTTACAAAATGTTCATTTTAACACACATATTACACAAGTTGGCACGTGTACCAACATAATGAATAGCATTACAGCTGGCTCCCCGCGGCACGATGATTTACAATAACCGTATATAGCGGTAGTTGCAGTATAGCCTTATTTTTGAGAGATTTATACTTTATACGCTTGCACTAACTACTGTTGAACGAAAGTAAATATAAAAATGAGGCCTGACGTGTCGCAGAGGCACGGACGATCAATGTAAACGAGACAGGTCTTGGATCGATTCCCACTCGAGGAAATAATATATTTAATTTTTATATTTTTACTATTTTTAAAGTGTTATTCCACACCTTGGAAAGAAAAATACTAAATTTAAAAACGTATAAAAATTTGGACGAAGCATCCTGATGATGGATGGCTTCCGTCCGATGGTCAGAGCGCGTGAATTTTTATACGTTTTTAAATTTAGTATTTTAATTTTTATTTCCTCCGTCTGGTTAATAGGTTAAGCATAGCGTTATGTTTCGACATTCATTACGCCATTCCCTATTATTTATTAGAATTATTTATTATTAATAAGGCTAAAAGAGCTAATTATTAATTATTAATAAGAGCTAAAAGAAATTGATAACACGAAATCAGGAGGTCGTTGGTTGAATGCATTGGCATAATATTGTGAATATTTCCTTTTAAGCCTTGTTTTCTTTTTTGTTAGAGTAAAGAAATGAATTTGTTATCTCTTTGATTTCCTAAAGTGGAAATAAACCTAGAGACATTGTATCTGTGTAAGAATATACCCGAAAGATTGATTGGCTTTCAAACATTGGCTTAATTTTTAACTTTACATAGGCTGACTTGCTTTTATCAACGAAAGATTACAAAAAAAATATTATTTTTTTATCAATCAAGAAATATTTTAAAAAATTGAACTTAAAAAGTACCCTCCGATTTTTTACATTATTTATAATTCAATTAAATATACTTTTAAGTACACTTTTTTACAAAAGCTTTTTTAAGTTTTTTAAACTTTTACTTATTTATAGCATACCAATTCATGGCGATATGTCTGTATTAAATTTTAAACTGTAGAAGAGTCAAAACATAACGTAACTTTTTTGACTCTTCTACAGAAGAAATTATAAAAAATTATATATGAAGAACAAAAAAAGGAAAGTTTTTAAAAATTTATTGAGTTCCCTGAAAAGATTTCAACTTTAGAGAGCTGAATGAACGATTTCCTTTGGATCGGATATCTAAGTTTAATTAAGATTTGGCCTGGAGTCTGAGGGAAAGTGCCTGAGCTTTATGAAAACTTTTTACCGATAAAGGCTCGAGGAATTTAGCAAATCTCTTGTATTCGTATTATTTTCGGATTGTAATAAAATTAAGTTAAGTTTAACTGTTTTGATTACTTATTTAACTTTAGAATGGCTAGCTGGATGTAGATCCAATTTTTAATGAACACATTTTAATTTCCTGGTGGAAGACAACCTGTGGGGCTCAACTTTACGGTCATACATATACCATAACTTGGCGGAACGTGGGAATGAAATGTCTTAATTATAGGTTCCCTGTCATTACTCTGCTGTATAAAGAACAGAGTGTCTAGTTGATATAGTAGTGATTCCGTATATACATACAAAACAATAGTTTCATGATCAACTTTTTTTTAGCTTCACGCTGTAGACCGCACATGGCGGGGTAGGCAGAGGGAACTTGGGAACCTAGTGTTAAACCACTCAGTTCCACTTCCCTTTCCCACTTTCATCCGAATTAGATGAATTGCATTTTGAGTAGCGGAACTCAACGCCGTGCTAGCCATTAAATAATTCACATTAAATAATTCAATTGAAAATATTAAATATTTCATTTTCTCAAATGGGGATTGACAACCACCCACAACCTGTCGGTTACAGTCTCACGCTTGTGCCGCTGCGCAACGATAGGTCAACTTATAAGTAATATTTTTTTATTTCTTGCCGCCACTAGATTCACTCTGCTTCAAAAATAGCCTAATAATTTGATATCAAAAATTCTTATTATATAGGTACATAGTAGGTTTCTTACGACTCGGCAATACTTTATTGAGCATTCTAATACACCTAAAAGAGAAAACATCGAATGTTCACAAAGATATGTATATTAATATTTTAGAGATCTTCGCACTACGCATGTCGGCGATACGACTTATTTATCATTTGCCTTTATGTTAAGTTAAGTTAACTAATGTATATGGCACTTGGTATTTCAAGATGAATTGTAACCTACGCTAATATAGAATAGATATTAGAAGGAATTATGGAGGAAATTTGAGGCCTGTCTGTATTGAAAGGTTTTTGGGGCCTGTCGTAGCGCAGGAGCACAAGCGTGAAACTGTAAGTGATTGTGGGCTCGATCCCCAGTCGAGGAAACGATTTATTTAATATTTTCAAATCAAAAGTTTAGATTTCTTTGCTCTGGAAACACGTTAAAAGGCGGCGCTGGGTTCCAATGAATACGCAGTGTCTCAAATTCTCCACGAGTGCCTTGGCACTAGGAAAGCTATATTTTACATCAAGATAATCGCTTTAATGTACAATTAATGTAATGTACTTAAGAGTTATATAGGTTAACTAGGACACGTAGAATGTGTCTTATATGTGCTACTTCAGCTTGCTACAATAAAAGTTACTTTTTAGGTTTCATCTCCTAAACCTGAACCAAAAGTGATAGATTTTTTACTTATAACTTATTCAAAAGTAAAATATTTCGAGAAATGCTTCAGAAACTGTCCGACCTCCTTCAAAATATGTACATTATGAATAATTAAAACGCTGAGAATCATAGTAAATGTATTCAGAATATATAAATTCGTAATATGCTTAGAAATACCTTGATGTTTAGATCCTGAGCTTAAAAGTGTAAAGAAATGTAACATTATATTTATTCAATTTAATAAAGTTTTAATTTTTAATTTACTCTATTCTTCTAGACCAAGACCGAAATTAAGCTCCGCCAATTAATACATGTTAATGGGGCGTGTGCGCAACTCAACGCTGCTTCTTCATCGAAGATTATTTCAAAGGGGAGTTATCTAGAGAAGAAGCACTAGGTACTTAAAGCTTAGTTTCCATGCGAAGAAAAGCGTAAACCGTTGTATCTAAGAAGACCTAAGAAATCGCTATTAAGTAAATAAAACAAACAAGCACACGCCACTGGAGGCAACCATAGTTTGACCACATCATCGTCATAAATATATATTTTTATCTTTCCACTACTAGTAAAGGCAGACAGAAGGACCTTGTGAACCACCCACGGGTGAAACACTCCGTTCTTTTTAATATACTCGTAGATCCGTTCTCACAATTTTCAGTATTGCGTGCTGATTGGTGAAAGTCAACGCCGCGTTTTGACTTAATACCAGAGCGACGAAATGATTTTTTTTTTTTAAGTAGGGGTCAAAACCAAAACCTGTAGCGTTTACAGACCTACGCTTGTGCCGCAACTGGCCTCATATTTTATATGCAGTGCTAATAAAAAAAACGATTGAACGATTGTTCTTAAACTGGTAATACAATTTGATGAAACATCTAATAACTGCCGCAAAGAACAAGACTATTGGTTAAAATACTACACACAGACAGACAGGTCAGAACTTTTAACACTCCTCTTATTAATTTTTATATTTCAATTTACAAAATAATTAACCAAATTTCAACTAAAAGTGGTGTTTAATCAAATAATTTCTCGATCAAAGACATTAATATAAAAACTTTACTCACAAACTTTACCAAGACCTCCTTTACGCCTCTCAACGAGTTTATTACTCGAGCTAGAATAATAAACACTTTATAATTACTTTAGCTATATGATTGACAGTTTCAAACAGAAATTACGTTCTGAAGCCTTAAATTAAATTTTGGTTCAACTCTTTAGTTGTGCTTTCAAGGTAACTCGCGAGAAAGTCTTTTATATGTTAATTACCTATATAGTACGGTTTATGTACTTTATTAGTGTATGTAGCCTACAGCCTACATCTTAAAAAGCTGACTTCTTTCAATTCGATCAGATAGCCCCTGAGGTAACATCGTTCAACTAACAAAACTCTTTCACTTAATAATATTTAGTGTAGAATTATTGATGATATAAATAAATTATTGAATAAAAATCTAAACAAAGGAAACTTTATTCCAAAGTCTAAAAATAAATATATTCAAAATAAAAATTTACAAGTTTTAACTTTTTCTTTGTTACCTTGTAATAACAAAAGTCAATAATTAATTTGAAAAATAATAAACAGATTAAACATTTCTCTTCATTCTGCTAATGAGAGAAAGTAGAGAACGGCAAGTCTTAACACTAGGCATGCCTATGTACTACTACGTAGCATAGTGTACATACAATATGAAGCTTTTTATTTTCAATCAACTAATAATCTTACTTAGTTTGCGTAACAATTCCAAATAATTTAATAATGAAATAGTCAAAATTTTAAAAATTGTCCCCTCCCTAAAAATCAAGCTCTGCTAGCTCACCTTGACAACCACTGTGATGAACAAACCTTTTGGTTAAAAAATGCAACTATATAAAACTTAAATTACAGTTAAGTGAGTCCAAGAGATTCTTGTTTTCTCGATTAAGGATAAAACAAGTTTTATTTAAGTAACAGGAAACATTGGTATTGGAAGTAAATAAATAGTTGAGGAATACTTATTTAGTTTATGAGTTTATGTAATTTATAACTTTTTCTCTGTTCAAAGTAATACGTTCACAGACGTCATGCACCTTTTTCTTTTATTATATTTTAATAGATTTATTGAAATTTGGAAGAAAGCGGGTTGAAATCCCGCTACGTTAAATTTTTTTACGTTTTCGAATTAGGTGTTAAGTCTATTGGTAGCTTCCTGTAAGACTGACACTACAAACATTTCTATGTAACTTGACAATTCAAAAGTGCTTATAATGGCCTACTTGAATAAAGAATATTTTGATTTTGATTGAGTCCAGCTCGAAGAAAAATATCGTAAATATAATTATACTAGCGATCCACTCGCGGCGTCACCCGCTTAAATTGTACTATTTTATGTACTAATTTCAACTAATACTACTACTACTTTCTTGTTCTAATAATATTATCACTTTAAGATCTATACATTGAAACTAAAATTGCAGCTTGTGAGGATGAAAAATAAATTTCATAGCAATTTTGTCGAACTTATCGCTTCAAAATGATGTATTTTTTAAATTTCAACCAACATTAACGTATCAAATAAAAAAAAATTAAAAGTTAGCTAAAAATTGAGGGAAGATTGCTAAAATATAATTGTGAAAACTCCAATTAAGACTGGTTCCATGGACCATTTTCTAAGATTTTCTCGTAGAAAAGCACAGACACTGATCGGTTACAGATTTATTAACAATAAATAGAATTATATCTCCGATTTCTTAAAACTAAACGTAGCGTTGTACACCGACACTCAACATACAATTTTTTAAAAATAAATACGGAAAGTCTTATTTACGTGCGTAACTAAGCGCTGTGGTTTAAACTTGTTAGACAAAAAGCAGCGTCACAACTATCATTCTCACATTATTCATCCCTGCTATGATATCTTGATCTACAATTTACTAAGTTCTAATGATGAAGCTAAACCTAAATCAAATCCATTCTGTCGAAAATCTCGGTTAAGTTATTGACTACATTTATCGAGTCAATGCTTGTTCCTGCTAGTTTAATTGGACGATCCTCTTTGATAAACGTTAGACATCGTACTGAATAAGGAAAACTACAGAGTAATCATAGAAATATGATTAAATCTATTGATAATAACCAAGTGCTGCGTTGAGTTCCGCCACTCAAAACATAATTTCTCATTTGCGGAAAATGGTGTACTGAAATATCTTAAGCGGGGACGGAGTACCTTAACACTAGGAAACCAAGTTCCCTTTGTCTGCAGCCAGGATATGTAAACATTTTTTTTTAGCTTCGTACTGTATCCCGCACAAGGCAGGGTAGGCAGAGGGAACTCGGGAACCTAGTGTTAAGACACTCCGTTCCCCATTTTCCGCCGAATGTGCAGTTTATATTACACACTTTTATAATGAAATTATATCTTATTCAAATATTTATTACCTGTACTTTGTTTTACTGAAATTGGTTTTTATTACTAACAGGTATATTCGGCAATAGACCGACGGTGCTAGTAGACCAAGGTAAAAAATACGCTTTTCAGTGATTTTGGACTTTTCTATCGAAAATAACGATAGCATCCTGAAGACATGATTATGATTCAATATTTTCATTTCTTCACTCTGGTTACAAGGCAAGGCGCGGCGTTGAGTTTCGCCGCTGCAATGCCTCAAATTCGACGGAAAGCGGGGAACCCAATGAACCCAAAACCACATGCTTTTGTTCTTACGCTGCGAGAGGTTTCATGTTTTTTAACTATATATTATTCTAAAATAAAAAAATTCCGTACCTTTAATTGTTTTGTTAGTATTCTCACAAAAGAGTGTGATAGCATTCATCTGCCAGCAAATTATGAGCGTGGTTGGACAACAATCGCTTTGTAGCGCTTTACATTGTCAAATATATGAGTGCTTAATGTCTTTTGGGTGTTTTCATTTAAAATTTGAAATTAAGCTCCGTAAGTTAATAGCTAAATTACTTTTAAATAATAAATAATAATCAGTTGGGTATTTTTTTGTTATAACCAACATTTCTTGCTTCAACTGTAAGCGTTACAGATTGTGGGTTCGATTCGCATTTGAGGAAATTAATTTTTATTTTCTTCGCTCTGATATTGAGGTGAAGTGCAGCGTTGGGTTCCGCAGTTAAACATACAATACCTCCATTAGATGAAAATTAGATAACGGAATTATCTTAACTAGAACGGAGAGTCCTTACACTAGATTTCTAGATTCTGCTCCTTCTGTATCTCATTGTAAGTGCGAGTGCATAGAGTGGAGCTGAAATAAGAACAAAGTTTTTAATTTAAAAATTATCTTTGGCCCGAAAAATCACTGCGACATATTGGCAAAGTGAATTTCTTTAGCTGCTACCCGATTTTTGCAAGATATAGTTAAGAATTTGAGGCCTGTCGTGGCGCAGAGGCACAAGCGGGGAACTGTAAACGTGACAAGTTATGGGTTCAATCCCATTTGAGGTAATATTTTCATTTATTTGCTCTACTAACAAGACACGGTGGTACAAAACACGGTGTTAATATGCAATGTCTCGAAAGCAGCAGAAACGAGATGGAGTATTTTAATACTAGGTTCCCAATTTTCCTCTGCCTACATTGCCATGTGCGAGACACAGCGTGAAGCTGCGTGAGTTAATGAGTGTTAAATATGAAAATAAATTTACATACGATAGACAGTTTGCAATTTAAACTGTCATCATACGTCTGTTTACTATAAATCATGGTATAATACGTCAATTTGACGGATGATGTCTCTAGAGAGGTGCCAGGAGCGAGTGTGTCAACGACTCAAATGAATTACATCGACTAAGTGTAACAGATACTGACGTTAATGACAGATATTGACTTTATATTTATGAACTAATCGTTTGACCCGGTTTCGTTTGATATATTCATACTGTGTCCCGTAAATGGCATTGTAGGCGGAGTGAACTTGGGAACCATGTGTTAAGACATTCCGTTCCCATAAAGACACTCCCGTGCCCATTTTATGTGAGTGTGCTTTGTCTCGTTACCAGAACGAGAAAATAAAAATATCATATATTTCATTTCCACGAGTGCGTATCGAATACACACCCGCCTTATTTATAGTCACATACTTGTGCACCTACAATGTGACGGCCTTTAATTTCTGTATTTTGTAAGTGCAGCAAAACTATTTCAAACGTACTTTTTATAAGTAACGAGTTAATTAGCATATTATTAATACATCCAGTGTCTTATTTAACACATCATCCATCAATATTTTAAATTAAAAATAAATAACTATAAAACTGCATAGCAATAAAAAGGAAAAAAGCAAGACAATAGTTCATTAGTATTGACGGGGGCCTATTAAAATTTCACAAGAATCCTTGTAAAGATTTCATTGGTTGAAGAATAGGTCCTGACTATTTCTTAATAAATTAAAAGCACATTTTTTACTTATTTACTCTAATGGCTAGAGACAAAGCGCGGTGTTTAATTCCACTCCATACAATGTCCCAAATCGTAAAGCTAAAAAATAAAACAGAAGAAATATAGAAGAAAATTAAATTACGTCTGAAAATGATCAATTACATTCAGATCCAAGCGAGACGACAGCTATTGCTGTAAAATGTTTTATTGACCTTCAAACATTCGCTTATTATTGAATACCAGATACCACTTTTACAAAAGTAAAATTGTATTTCTGATGTCAAAGTAATGAAAATTCTATTATGAGAAAGTTTCAAGTTTTTATAGGTAATATCGGAATTTTATAGATTATTTTACATATTTCATAGATATTAGTTTTAAAGAATCTGCCATAAAATACTTCTACTTTGCTAAAATTTATACCAAATAAATAAATTTATGCCATTACACCAACAAACAGAGTAATTTGATATTTTGTTTTATATTTTGTCATCCTTGTCAAGGTCTGAACTGTCGTGGCGCAGCGGCACAAGCGTGTGACTGTAACCTACAGGTTGTGGGTTCGATCTCCACTCGAGGAAATGAAATATTTAATATTTCCAAATTAAATATTTAACATTTTCATTTCTTCGCTCTGGTTACAAGGCAAAGCGTGGCTTTGAGTTGGAAAGGGCAGAACGGAGTGTCTTAACACTAGACTCCTAATTTCCCTCTGCCTACCGTGCCATGTGCGGGATACAGCGTGAAGCTGATAGTCAAGGTATTTTCGTTGTTGTTTTTTTTAATGACTGAATGAAATTATGAACGAAGGATTGAATGAATAAATTAATAAATATCTTCTTAGATGAGTACTGCCACATTAGTTGTATAACTAATGTGATTTTTATAGAGAATGGTACCGAACCCTTCCTTCCCCAAGAGAAGTTTCGTGAGATTTTAAATTTCCTAAGCTTCTGACTAGAAAGGTCACTATTGCGGGTTCGATCCCTCGGGGAAATTCGGAAAAATACAAATATTTATTTTCATTTCTCCGCTCTATTAGACATAGCGCAGCGTAGTTTGGCTACTAACTCTATTATAAGCTGAGGTGCTGTAACTTTGCCGCTTTTATGTTGTTCGTGTCTCCGTAGGAATATTTTTACAAATTTCCGCTACTCGAAGATAATTCCTTAGAATAATCGTTTGGCAAGAGAGAATGCTATTAATGAAATAGTGTGACTAATTTTAAAATATCAATCCACACTTAGGAAAGAAAAATACTTATTTAGAAAACGTATGAAAAATTGACTGATTTTGGTACATTTATTATTGTTCTTTTTAACATACATAATCTTCTCAAAAATATATTGAGATGCAACAGTCAATATATTAAAACAGTCCTTAGGCTCAAATCCAGCCACGTAAATTATATATATAATATAGTAATTCTTCCTTACTGATACATTACGAGCTTTAATAATAATTTTGAGCTTTTCGCTCTCTTAACGCCACTTTAAGGAATCTCAAGCGTCAAATAAAAGTTTTGAATGTACAAAAGTTGAAATTTAGGTCGTATATGATTTAAGCAAGCAGCATTGTTGGAGCCACAATACTGTCTTCCACACATTTATATTAAAATACGCAAGTGAAAGCCTGTAATAGCTGTGGGAGTTTAAAAATACTGAAAATATAGCTGCTTTTCTATAATTTTTCTATTTAGAAAATAGAAAATATTGAGATTGGAGGAGTAATGAATGAGACTTTTTCTCAGTTTTTGTTTAATTTTACATTAAAGCAGTATTAAGATAGGTATTTGTTCTTCACTTTGAGTTAAAATTTTGAAATAATTGCGTATTGTGCGTGTTGTATGATAGTGTTGTGATCAAACTCTTCGTCGCGCTTTTTCTCTTTACTAGAACGAGGAAATTACATTAATTGTTAACCCAAATGAGAATTAAGCCCAGAATTGTTGCGTTTCAAGTCACACACTGTGCCGCTGAGTTAGAAAGAAAGAATCTACATATGATCTCTCTCATATGTGCTTTTATTAAAAATATAAAAATTTTAAAGAATGGATGTTTGTTCAAATTTCACACAAAATGTACTGAAAGGATTTAGATGAACTGTACAGTAATGTAAGTATGTAAGGTTTTGTATATTTTAAATATAATATAACAACAATTTAAAGCGAGCGAAGCCGCACGTAATCAGCTAGTCGTCTTTAAATACCAATCAAATATTCCTACATAAATTGTTAAATAAGACAGACATATGATTGGATACTATATTTTTTTGTGGATGACCTTTGAGGCCGTAAACGCAATGCTTGTGAGTTTGATTTGAGAAAATGGGAAACGGAGAATGTTAACACAAGGTTCCCAGGTTCCCTCTGTTTACTGTGCTACGTATCTGCGATATATATCAGGTTTGATCATCAACAAAGTTTGAGTCATTTTCTTTTTGAAAACTTTCATGCAATTATTTCTAAGGGTCGTAAGCTAGATAGATATTCAATATTAATTTTAGCTTGATACCTCCACACAATCTCAGGATAAGTGATCGATAAGGGTTCCGTGTTCATTTTTACTTTTTTTTCATCGAATGCTTTTTCTTTTTTTTTTAGTTATTTTTTCCAAAAAGCGTGATTTTTTAACTACAATTTATTTAATTACAATAAATGATTTACTCAACCCGATATAAAAAAAACTTTGTTTTTATTTTTCTTTCGACGAATTCAAGAAAAAATTTGGGTAGTTTTTTATAACACTCCATCTACTAAATCTGTAATAAAGAAAATTTTGAAATATTTGCGTCAATTTAAAAGTAACAATAAAAATAAATATTGTTTATTTCGATACCAAATATATGAAGCACTGTTAGGCATAAAAATGAGTGAAAATATGTAAAAACACTTCGCTTTCGCTTTCTTCTGAATTCTGAAAGTATTGCATGTTGAGTGGCAGAACTCAACGCCGCGCTTTGCCTCGTTTCCAGAGAGACAGAATGAAAATATTATATTTTTCAGTACCTTGAGAGAGAATTGAACCCACAGACTGTAACGTTTACAGTCAAATGAGAATAAATTCACCAAATAAGTTCAAATATAACCACGTTAAATGTTTTATACATCGTCTAGACAAGTATTTTACCAAAATTACTTATATCTTTCAAAACCAAATCGTAATTTTTGCTTACTATACATTATGAGTTTTAATAATAATTTTGCGCTTTTCGCTCTCTTAACGCCACTTTAAGGAATCTCAAGCGTCAAATAAAAGTTTTGAATGTACAAAAGTTGAAATTTAGGTCGTGTATGATTTAAGCAAGCAAAAAAAATTGTTGGAGCCACAATACTGTCTTCCACACATTTATATTAAAATACGCAAGTGAAAGCCTGTAATAGCTGTGGGAGTTTAAAAATACTGAAAATATAGCTGCTTTTCTATCATTTTTCCATTTAGAAAATAGAAAATATTGAGATTGAAGGAGTAATGAATGAGACTTTTTCTTATTCTTATTGCGTGTTGTACGATAGTGTTGTAACTAGTGATCAAACTCTTCGTCGCGCTTTTTCTCTTTACTAGAACGAGGAAATTACATTAATTGTTAATCCAAATGAGAATTAAACCCAGAACTATCGCGTTTCAAGTCACACACTGTGCCGCTGAGTTAGAAAAGAAAAGAATCTGAATATGATCTCTCTCATTCATATTTACGTGCTTTTATTATAAATATAAAAAATTTGAAGAATGGATGTTTGTTCAAATTTCACACAAAATGTACTAAAAGGATTTAGATGAACTGTACAGTACTATAAGTATGTAAAGTTTTGTATATTTTAGATATAATATAACAACAATTTAAAGCGAGCGAAGTCGCACGTAATCAGCTAGTCCTCTTTAAATATCAATCAAATATTCCTACATATATTATTAAGACATACGATTGGAGTTTAGCAAAATCGGGGATATACATAATATTAATACTAGAAATAAGTTTAAGCTCAGTGCACCTATAACTCGATTGCACCGAGTTCGTAATTCTTTCATGGGACAGGGTGTACGCTTTTACAATA
>DWMZ01003218.1:0-13013 GCA_018249855.1 Eueides tales michaeli | reverse complement strand
TGACATTATTTAAAGATTTAGTTGCTGTCCGCACTATGTTCACCCGAGCCTTAAAGTATTTTTAAGCATAATAACCATTTAGTTCTAGAGTTACTTTAGTAAATATTTTCCAATGAGCCACAATATTCACCAAGGTAATCAATTTTAGACACTGATTAGAAATATTATGCAAATTAAAATATTTCTTTGGACACTATGTTGGCAGTTTTTCTCTTAGAGGTCTGTATATACAGACTGTGAAACATTAGAGACTCGCGAAAAAGCAACATAGAGTTGTCCATGGGCAAAACAACCAGTCCTTAAGTCGATACCAGCGGCTTTAAGCGTTTATCCCTGTGACTAAATTAATTGTCATTGCAAAGTAAGTTCTCACAGGGAAGTTTTGACGGGAAATTAAGTACGCTTAAATTAAAACGGAAAATTGTTGGGTATAAGTGGTATACGTGGTAAAAACACGATTTCACCAGCACCACACTCAGTGAAAATTTCAGCTTCAATAACTTTTCTTTAGAATACTTCAGGTCTTAAGCAGCATTCGCGACTCGACTTAGCGCTTCCGAGTAAAAAAAGTTATTCTAACTACAAATCGCGATACGCATGAAAATGATCACAACATGACGGCCCTTGCTCCTCACTTGCTTGGATGCGTCGCTTACGTTTGTCGTGTTTTCGTTTTTAATAGTCTTCATGCTTTTTGTTTAAAAATTTAGTAATTTTTTAAGACTTTCGCGGTCATTATACATTTTAAATGGAACAAATTTAACCGAATTAATCGGAAAAAATCCTAAATCTGGTTGAATTAATATGGTTGAAAGTGATTTCATTTAAAACCCTTTTTCACTGTTTAACACAGTAAAAATTTAAAAATTGCCTATTCTATTGAAGAACTTTATATATTTTTTTTTATTCTTTAGGTAAACATTTAAAAAGTATAAGCAATTACATAAACATGTTCACGTGTGTGTTTTAGCACCCGTTTTTATGACATACCCACACCAAATTTTTCATTCTACCACTTCAATATGTTCGCTATCGTAACTTGATGTTTTATATACAATAGGTATATTTTGACGACAGCCGAAAATCAAAACTTAAACGAACATATTAACTTCTCCCACGCAAACATTATACTAATTGCAAACTTTGATGAACACGAAAACAACAGCAAAATGCTCCATGCTTTTTTCATGTAAAAATATGTTTTGTTATTACTCTTTAAAGACCCTTTTTATAGGATTTTAATATAGAAATTAAATTAAAATCTACCCATCACAATGAACAATTTTAGCTGAGCCGCAATTTTATTATTTATTTATTGTTGAAACTTATATTTATTTACCAGATATAACATATCTTAAATTTTCGATGTCAATAAAAACATCTGTCAATCTGCACATATTTAACTTATGTGGTATTTTATTATCTCTTATAGTTTATTTGGACCGTTTTTATTGATCATGAGATGTTCCAGATGTTTGATTTTAATACATCAATGCAAAATGCTCGTCACGCTCTATTACATTTGTTAAGGCATTTAATTATTTCTTATACTTTAGCTAGACCGTTATGATTATTCATGAGATGTTCCTGATATTCGATTTCAATATGTCAATGGAAAATACTCATTAGCTCTATAACATTGGTTAAAACAGCATTTCTTTATTTCTTGTACTTTAGCTGTACCGTTATGATTGTCCATCCGGTCCAATTTTGTGAGGAAAACAACGTACTGATAAAAAATACATAACAATAAAAATATTTTTTTTAAAACATTGTAAGAGTCATATAAGATTCATCATACGTATCTTAATGTGAATAATGACTACTACTAATAGTAGATAGTCAAATCTGCAACATGGTGGGGCTTGAATTATTATTCCTTTTTCAGCCTATATCTCGTTTAGCTGGGTACAACGGGAATCTTAATATTGAGGCTTTCAGTTTTAGATGCACTAAAATTTAAAATGTTGCGTTTTGAACGGTGAAACTCAACGCCGCGCTTGGTATTATTCCAACAGCTAAATTATAAATATAACTTATTTCTTTTTTTTTCCTCCCTTTAGTTAGAATCGTTCATTGTGCCATTAAATTGCCAGAGCGCTTATACGATTTTCAAAACGCGCGTTTTGAAATTCCAGTACGCAGAAATTTTTATATATAAAAAATGTATTGTTGTTTCTAAGCATGAAATAGCACTTTAAAAAAGGCAAAAATAATAATTAACTAGCCTCCTCTCTGGCCAGTCTTGTCTAGTAATTAATACTCTAAGCAATTATCTTAAGGTATCAAAAATATGTAAATATCTTCCTACAGAGATGCTAACAACATTAGTAGTATGTTTTCAATTTTACGCTGAATCCTGATAGAGAGAGAGAATGTAAAAAACTAGTATTAAAACACCCGTGAAGACTTCCGTTTCGCACTTTCCGGTCTAATTTGAGCCTTTGTAATTCAAGAACAAAAAATAACTGTTATATTTCTTCATGGAAGTCGTTGTAGCGATACAGCTCTTAAATGAGTATTCCCCACTTGGTGGAATGAAAGTTGGTTCTTGGTGTGGTTCAAAAGATAATATGCAACATTTACAAATTAGATAGTATAATCGAAACGACCTACTTAACACTAGGTTCTTTCTGCCCACCACCTTACAACGTAAAATATACAAAAAACATAAAAACTCTTTATTTTAAAACATAAAAACTTAAGTATTTGTTAGCTTCACGTTGTATTCGTGTAGCCCCTATATGGAGGATACAGCGTGAAGCTAAAACATATTTAAATTTTTCGAATCCTTTACGTCGTTCTTTTTAAAGCTGGCCCTTAGTCTAAAAGCCATAAAGTTATGATATAAAATATATCAACCACCACCGCAAAGTGACCTGCCAAGAAATTAAATTCATTATGCATCCGATACGATCTAGAACAAGCTTATTATGTATGCATTAATTTTAACCTCCGTTCTATTTTACCTCTGTTTTTATTTTACAAAGTTTCACTGAACATAGTCAGTTTTATATTTTTGCAGCAATTTTTTTTTTCATAAAAAATTGTAATTTTGGTTTTCTTTTTCATTCTTTTTATACGCGGTGTGATTTGATATGAAATTGGGCTTTTTTTAAATTAGATATTCTTAGTCGACTCGTCCTTTTTAGTTATATTTTTTTCAGTGTTCATGGTAATCCTACTTTCCAGGTATTGCCTGTTGTAAAACGTAACTTAACGTCACGCTCTACATCCTTTAGAGAGCAATGAAACGATATTAACGAATTTCTCCGAGTGGGTATCGAAGCCGCAACGGTGGCGGTTACAATCAGATGTTTTGCCTCTGCGCCATGACAGACTCAATGTCAATTCAATGACTTTATTACAGACATACACTCTTAAATGAGAGTAGTTACCATAAATCAAATGGAAATACTTATTTAAAGACAGCTTAAACTACCGTATTTTACATTGAACATCGAAATTAAATGTAATCTTATTTTTTTTCATTTTAATACTCGACAAAAACGTGATCAAATCAAATCAATTTTAACATATGTGGGATTTGAGTCCCCTCTTTAAGAAAACCGTTCAAGCGCTCTAACCACTAAGCTATACGTTATTATCGAGCTTTGCTAATGTTGGTATTCTACAATTATTATTCTATTTTATTAATATTTATTTCTAGTATATATAGTCGTTTAGCGAGGTAAGTAGAGGAACCCCCTTTTCAGATGCACTGCACGATTTTAAAATGAACGTGTTTGAATTTGAAGTTGAAATTTCGCCAATAGTCAGCTGGTGTAGTAGTTGATTGAGTCAACGGAAGGTAAAATTTTCTTTTTTATTTTCTAGAAATAATATTTCCATTTAAGAGTAATTAGTAACTAGACTACATATGTAAATTTACGTTTTCATGCAATGGAAATAATGTATTTTTTTCTTTCTCAGCTTCACCAGGTATTCCGCACATGGTAGGGTAGGCAGAGGGAACTTGGAAATCTAGTATATTTACCATTTTTAAAGTGTTATTCCACACTTAGGAAAGAAAAATACTAAATTTAAAAACGTATGAAAATTTGAACGAAGTAGAATTTGTACCTACGCCGCTTGGAAACCGTCCAAGCGCTCTGACCAATTATGCCATTCGTTCTTACTAAGCTCCGTCGAAATTCTTATACGCTTGTTACAACTTATTTAGCAGCATATTTGTAAGCATCTCTGAAGGGAGATGTTTACAAATTTCCACTACTCAAAGACAATTCGTTAGAATTATTGTTTAGCAAGAGAGAATGCTATTGGAATAACACTTTAAAAATAGTAAAAATATTTAATAAATAGCGGGTTGTACGAGATAATCTCAGTAATGGCAACCAGATTAAAATATTAAAATTCAATTTCACCATTATATTTTGGCAATCTTTCCTCAACATTTCAGTTTGTCTTATTTCAATCAGACAGTAAATCAAAAAGTTACGTTAATTCAAAATATTATGCCCACCAAATTACTACAAAACATTTACCTGAAATTGCAGTATACAATTTATAGATATTCTCTTAAAAATGATAATGTCATTAGAATAAAAAAGAAACTTAGATTAGTAAAAAAAATACTGTAATTCCAGCGGGTGAAGCCGCAAGCGAGTCGCTAGTATTAAATATATACGCACGCAGTCAGTAAGATGCCTACTGTAGAGAACGACATAGCTCCAATGGCCCAAGCAGAGTCTGGTTTCAAATACACTTCAGGTATCGATCTGCATTCAGTGCGAGTGTGATCGGGGAGTGTTCCCCGAGGGCAGACTATACAGGTTGTTTCCGATTCCGGCGAACGAATCTGTGACAAAAGTTTTACTAAGGTATAAATATATATTTACGAAGCCTGTGGTGGTGTACGTTGTAGGTTCGATTTCCACTCGAAAAAAATAAATGATTAATATTTTCATTTCAACGCTCTAGTATCAAGGTTTTCAGTTTCGTCACGCAACACGCAATGGCTTTTACCCAATTTGGCAATAAGTAGAAAAGGAAGAAAACTAGGTATCCCAAGTTCCCTCTGTCTACATTGCCAAGCGCGGGATAGATTTAAAAAAAATAAAGTACGTAATTTAGGCCGTTCAGATGTAGAGACCAACTTTAAACGCGACGTTCGTCGAACGTCGTTTACGTTCGAATTCCATTGGAGGTAAGATATTTTCATTTCGTCCTTCTGATAACAAGACAAAGTATGGCATTTAATTTCAGCATTAACCACAAAATATCTCGAAATCCTCTACCATACGAATAAATACAAATTTACAAAAAAAATATTTTAGCTTAGTAATTTAAAACAATTTTAAAATAAACAGAAACACCCAACCAGAGGATCTACCTAATAAATTCAACTGCCTGCGTAGCTATCGTCATCTATACTCAATTTGAGTACATAATGAAAGCTGCCAATGGCAAGGTATTCAGTTAAGATGAACCTCTTAAATCTATGGAGATCTCCTCAAACAAGAGCGTCTTAATAGTAGACTGTAGTTTAATGAATATTAAACGTCAGTGCCTGTTTAGACAGGGTGAACTTGTTTCTCTAGAATAGTTGTTAGTGTGGAGGATGTTTGAATGGAAATGTGAAGCTTGGGGTTCGAATCTTAATAGGAGTTTTTTTTATATATTGTGTGTACATGTAAGATTTTTTTTACAAAAATCTTATAGGGGACATTTATTAATGTAAGAGAGCCCAAAATAGTGTATTATCAAATGTTTGTCTGTTTTGTGCATTAAAATTTTCATTATCCTTTCATTTTTTATTTCCTATTATTTTTGGTAACCTTTCTTCGACATTTCGTGAATGTATCATTTAAATCGGTTGATAAATACAAAACTAAATATTTTAAATGGACGTACCGTTAAAAATATTTAATATGACAAAGTTATTGCATTTTTTATCATTTGACTAAAATTTTGTTTTACAATGTGTAAATATAGCTTTAAAACCACATGGTTATTAGAACAAGACAGTACAATTACTGTCGCTCCTGTAGCTCCTCTGGAGCTACACGGGGCCGTGGGCGGCGGTGATCACTTACCATCACGTGACGCGTACGCTCGTTTGCCGTGTCTTTTCCATAAAAAAAAAAAAAAAGTTGTGCCCTTATTGACCTTACCTCGAAAATTCGGCGGAAAGAGGGGAACAGAAGTGTCTTAATAGGAACGGAATGTTTTAACACTAGGTTCCCAGATTCTCTCAGTCTTCACGGTAATGTATGGATAGCGTGACTAAAAAAACATTGTATCCCGCATACATCAAGGTAGGCAGAAAGAGCTTAGTGTTAAGGATAGCAGCATAATAACGACACACCGCCTAACTTTCGGTAATAGGGCTACACGCCACGCTTACTTATAGCGACTCGCTCGTGGCTTCGCTCGCATTAATTTCACAATATTTTTTTTACTAATCCATTGGGATTAACAATATTTTTTTTACTAATCCATTGGGATTAGTAAAAAAAATATTGTCAAATTAATGCGAGCGAAGCCACGAGCGAGTCGCTATAAGGAAGCGTGGCGTGTAGCCCCATTACCGAAAGTTAGGCGGTGTGTCGTTATTATGCTGCTATCCTTAACACTAAGCTCTTTCTGCCTACCTTGATGTATGCGGGATACAATGTTTTTTTAGTCACGCTATCCATACATAACCGTGAAGACTGAGAGAATCTGGGAACCTAGTGTTAAAACATTCCGTTCCTATTAAGACACTTCTGTTCCCCTCTTTCCGCCGAATTTTCGAGGTAAGGTCAATAAGGGCACAACTTTTTTTTTTTTTTTTATGGAAAAGACACGGCAAACGAGCGTACGCGTCACGTGATGGTAAGTGATCACCGCCGCCCACGGCCCCGTGTAGCTCCAGAGGAGCTACAGGAGCGTTGCCGGTCTGTAAGGTGGATGGGCACCGGGGCCCGGCATTACCCAATGCGCAACGCAATGACCAAGGTCACTACTTAACGCCGGTTTTAAATGCCGGGGGTGGTAACAATCCGGTCGAGTCTGCCCATGCATGTTGCCATTACTGACAACGTGACTCTTCCACTCGCACTGTAATCGCCTCTTACGACACCATCAGTACCAGGGTGATCCTATTCTAAGCCGGAATCACACGGCGTAACCAACCAACTGCGGCACTGAAACGCGACAGGTTGTGGGTTCAATTACTACTTGCATTGCTACAAATTCAGTGGAAAGTGGGGAACGGAAGTGTCTTAAGGGGAACGGTATGTCGCAACATTGGACCCCAATTACCCTCCTCTGCCTACCTTACCATGTGCAAGATAGAGCTTCAACTAAAAAAAAATGTTAGGATAAAAAACATATTCACCTCATATTCGGTACAATTGAAACAGTGCCAGCAACAGCTCTCGCCTTCCACATATTGTTTTGCTTGTCGCAATTCAGATTCAGCACTGCATACTGACTCTGGAGGTCTACGTTCGCCCTATTTGGACTGGATATCTGTTAAAAAGAACGTTAATGTTACTTAATTATTTAGGACCATTTTGTTTTTGTATCCCACTAAAGGGAATTATTATGCACTTTCTTGGACATCATTTACTCGCTCTAGTAAGAAGAAAAAGTGTGGCGTTGAGTTCCAACACTTAATCCGAAATGTCCTGAAAATTGGTGGAGAAGTAGAAACAGAGGGCTAATACTAGGTTTTTGCTTATGTCGCCAAATACGGGATACAGAGTGAGAATATTTATTATTTAATCTTGTCCTCACTCACTCACAACATACGTCCCTAAATATTTCTCTAAATAGACGGACGATTCAAAAAGCTAAGTAGAGCAAAGCTAAATACAGCTTTTAAAGTCCTTTTGATGACAGTTTCGCTTTCACTCGCAAGCCTAACTTTAGTGGAATGAATAGGCGACAATTAAAGGCAAGTGCGCTACGTTTAAGAACTAGTATCCATATAAAATAGTATATCGATTCTATTTCACGAGGTTGACGTAGTACAATGTGACGCATTGCAAATCTTAAAGCGATAGTTGTTGATACAATGTTTATTCAAGGGAATAGATATTTTTTATTTCGCAACATACTTTATATTGAGGCCTGTCGTGGTGGAACAACCGTCTTACTGTAAAAATGATGTGATGGGTTCGATCCCCACTCGAAGAAATGAAATATTTAATATTTTCGAATTAAGTATTTAACGTTCCATTCCTTCACTATGGTAACAAGGCAAAGCGTTCTGCCTCTCTACATGCATTCCCTTAAATTCGGCGAGAAGTACGGAACGGAACTTGGGAGCACTAGGATCCCTCTGCCTACTCTTCCATGTGCAGGATACAGTGTGAAACTAAAAAATAAAAAAGATATATTGCGCACATAGCATGGTAGTTAAAGGAAAACTAATATTAAAGACTTCCTCACGTAACATCCAATTTTCACATTTCATACTGAGTGTTTTTTAGCTCCAAGCTATATATAGACATACAAGGCAACCTGGTAATATACATAGTGTTTAAACGTTCCGTTCCCTGTAAGGCACTTCCGTTCTCCATTCCCCCAATCAGGACTGGACGCACAATCTTTGAATCGTACAAACTAACTTTATGTGTAGATTCTTCATTCTGTATAAATAATGATCAGATTTAACTACCTAATAAGAAATAGAAAAATATTTTATTATATAATTTAAGAGGTGTAAATTTTCTCGCATAAACATAATAATACTAATTTATGTTTGAGTTATGTCTTGGGGCAGCCTCTATTATATTATTGGGTTTCTAAGTTCTTAATTAATATATATCTGGCAAAAGGTAAGCCAGGAGTTTTGCTACTCAAAACGCCTCAACTTCAGCGAATAATGAGAAATAGAACGGAGTATCTTAATTTTGCGATCTCTGCTATGCGTCATAGATGTGATTGAGAACTGCAGCACCCGCATCTTTCATTGATTTATATTATTTAAAGTTAAAATTAAGCTAACTTTAATTTGAAATTTAACTACTATTCGTATTTCAGTTCTTTAATTCGTTTTATTTCAAAACCTTATACTTAATAAGGTAAAACTCGTGAAAGCTAACAAGTTAAAGTGGTTTTAAAGTATTAAAGCACTTATTCGTACTATACTACTACATTACTGTTTACTATATATATTATGTAGTTGTTAAGAAAGTTTTGTAAATATTTATAATATATTTTTAAAAAATATGCCACATAATAATAAAATTAA
Source organism: Eueides tales michaeli (assembly GCA_018249855.1). Classification (NCBI taxonomy): domain Eukaryota; kingdom Metazoa; phylum Arthropoda; class Insecta; order Lepidoptera; family Nymphalidae; genus Eueides; species Eueides tales. The sequence continues at coordinate 3,808 of DWMZ01003218.1, read as the reverse complement.
TTTTCACGATTGTTAAACATTTTAAATGAAACAATTTTAAACAGATTAATCGCGTATTTATATTAAAACATTTTTGGAAACCCGATGTTTCGAACACGACAAGATATTGCACACATAGGAAAAAAAATATTTTTTGAAAGTGTATAAAAATTTTGTGCGTAGCGAGATCTGAACCCAGACCCCGGATCTCTTTGAAAATCGGCCAAGCGCTTTTCGTACGTTAAAAGTATGATTTAGTTGGTCAGGTTCAAAAAGGTGCAGGTTCTAATTTCATTACGTTAGAAAGTTTACGTTTACGTTGCAAAAATATTTAAATTTTTCAAAAATACAATAAACTTTATAAACATTTTCTTCTCAATGCAATTCTTCTGAATTCCTTTAATAAATAAAAAAGCGTTAAAAAAGGGTTCTTCTTTCAGCAAAATAAAAAAATCGTTTCTTTTGCACTAACTTTACCGACGAAATTTTTGTACTATATATGTTTTTCATTTATTAGGTGACAAAGTTTGAAATTGAAAAAAAACCCACACGCAATAATTTTCAATTGATTTTCGCCTAAATTTTATACCTAAATACCTTATTCCTTTTATTTTAATACCGTCATCTTAATTTACTTTCGATTGATACCAAATTAATGTTATTCTTACTATTATTAAAATACAATCTGATTTACATCCAGAACTAAATAATATCTAATATTTTTCTTGTATAATAGACTAGGTATAAATAATACTTCAATAAACAAACAATTTGGCTATATACACAAATTATAATAGAAGACTATGTAAGACTATCTAATATATAAAAAAAACAAGAAAAAAATAACCTAAAGTCGCTTAAAGCTCTACCAAAAGAACTTCTTCAAAAACTTACCTGTAAAAGGAACTTTTCTCAAAAATTTCAACAGCTCTGCGCCACTTGCCGGCCGCATTGCATCGCATAGACCTCGCCTTCCACCACATACTTCTGCGTGCATATCTCTGCAAAATTATTTATATTCCTGCCCAAAATTACTATTTTGTCACTAGCTGCCAGCATGCTGGTAGTAGGGTCAATTCTCATAGATGTTTTTTTGCTACACGCAGCATCGGAGACAGAGCACCAAACTCTATGGCTCAGCATAGATCTTTCGCCTCGTTCATATCCATCAACGTCTTTATGCATGCCGTCCGGATCATACTAGACCAGTATTAGGGGTCCTCATGCTTTTTACACGACCTTCTTCCAGTATCATAGATACTGTGTTTTCGAAGATCTACTAAGGTCTCTCTCTACCTCTTTTACCGCTCAATTTGCCTTCATAAAACTAATTCCTTTTGATGAAAATTACATTTATTTTATTTAAGTTCTCTTATCTTAGTGCTTAAGAATCAGTTTGGTTGAACGCGTTATTCACAGAAACTACTGTTTCAAATAAAAAAAACTATCGGTCATACAGTCCATTTATTCAGAAAGGCTTTATTCTATATTATATTTCTAGTTACATTGTAGTCTAATTGAACTGCTGGTCAGAGTTACGGTTCGATTCCCACTTGGAGGAATTATCAAATAATATTTTAGCTTTAGGAACGATAAATCTAAACCACTCAATATGTAAGGTCTCGAGAATTCGGCGGAAAAAGAGAACGAAAGTGCTTTAATGGGAAAACAGTGTTTCAACGCTAGGTTCCCAAATTACTGTTACCTACACTACTATGAAAAATATATAAAACAAATTGTTATAAAAGTATATATTTTCTAAGATAATTGCTTCAAAATGCTAATGTAAACTAATATACCATAAAATCGATATCAAACTAATTTGTCGTACACATGTCAAGGGGATTATATGAGATGGGTAACGAGTTCAATTTCCGGCTTATCACATGCAAATGATCCTATGAACGTGATACTTGATATTATCTTAACTGCATTATACAGCACTTAAGCTTAGTACGTAAATATAATTAATATTCTTAAAATATTATAGATGATAGATTTTATTTATGAAGGAAAAGTGAGTGGTAAGAGAGGGAGGAGAAGACCACGGTTGATCTACGAAAACATAGCAACTACGGTACTGGAAGAGGGTTACGTGAATAAGCACGAGGACCCCCAGATGACATGTATGAAAAATTGCAGTGGATGAGGCAAAATAGGTATGCCGAGATCGTAGCGTTTTGCGCTTCGTTCTCTCTGGTTATCTGCTAGTTGTCATTGAAGTTTATGAGGAAGATTTCGAAAATTATCGCGATAGCTGTAGGTTCAATTCATACTCTGGAGAATATATATGTAGCTTCAATATTTTTATCGCAACACATGTAGGGAACCTAATTTTACTATTTCGTTCATCACTTTCCATCCAATTTTCGAAACATTGATTTTTTTAATGGCTGGCTGTATCCTGCATATACAGGGTAGGCAGAAAGAGCCTGGAAGTTTAGAGTTAAGACTCTACGTCACCCATTAAGAAATATCCATTACATAATATAAGGTACTACATACGAAATTGGTGTTTTGAAGTACTGGCCACTTTAATCATAAATTTCTAATATTTAATTAGGAATTCCAAATTCAAATGGGGCAGTCTAAACCGCCTTCAAAGATTTTATTGATTACCGTCCGTAATAGTTATTTCTTAGAAATGGGATCAATAACCTACCTACCTATAAGATGGAAAAAGTGCATAGATAACGATAATTTATATTTTAATTAATTAAATGTATTAAAAACTTGTACCTTCCATACCAAACGCCAGTTTCATATGTAAGGACGTGATAATTATTTTGAAATATTTAATATTTTAATTTTCTCGCTCTGATAACGACGTTAAACGCGGCGTTGAGTTCCGCCGTTCCTCAACATGCAATGTTTCAAATTCGGCGAAAGAAAGAATGGAAGTGTCTTAATACCAAAGTCAAAAATAATATACAAAATAAGAATTTACATTCTTTATTTATTAAACATAAAGTTCCTGCCTCTGATCTTCAAAGAACCGGAGCAAGAATCGAGATAGGACAGTTTTGAATATTTTTTTTGAGAAAAGAATTTTTTAACTGGGTTCCCAAGTTCCCTCTACCTTCCCTACTAAGTGCAAATTTAAAAAAAAAGAAAAAACAAACAACTAAGTAACACTAACAAATGATTCGGTATTCTCATACTCTATTTAATTAATGTAGATCGATTGCCATTCTAACCTCAACGTGACCTAACAGGTGTTCCTTTCACGCGTTAATTAACGGTTTTCAGGCTTCTAAGGGAGGGTAGTGAATACAAATACGCATTATATATAAGTATCGTATATATACTATTGTTACTTGACCTTGTCGTCTTAAGCTTGTGGATTTAGGGCAATGTTTTTTCTATTAAGTCTACATCGGAATTTGTCAGGAATTTTATAGATTTACTATAATGTAGAGATTTGTTCGAAAGTTTTCGCGAAAGTACTGTGTAATTTTAAACAAGATTTTTTTTAAATTAGTTCCATACTGTTATCTATATAAGGCTCATTTATATTTTACAGTTAAAAATATTTAGGATGTCTTAAAGTTAGTGATAAATTATATAAAAATAATTATACCATATTTTATGAGGGATCAACATTTTTAAAATATTATTTCACACTTGGAAAAGTATTTGACGATTTCCAAGAACCGCAGGTTTTAATCTCGCTACGGATATCTACGAATTCTCTCGCGTATATATATATATATATATATATATATATATATATATATATATATATATATATATATATATATATATATATATATATATATATATATATATTTTTTATAAATATATATATATATATATATATATAATATTT
>DWMZ01003217.1:0-13013 GCA_018249855.1 Eueides tales michaeli | reverse complement strand
AATTCGGGATGAGCTGCGCTTAGTAAGATTTATAAGAAGAACCCTTGGATACGTCGAGGCCGATAGACTTCTTGGATTTTGAAATTTATGATCGTTTTAATATTTGATTTATGCTATTCTTCTTGTACGACTTTATCTTATGATTTTTTCATAAAGTACATATCTTTTTATATTAAAATATTTGAATTATAATGTAATACTATTAATACAATATTTTTTAATATTTTTTATTTAAAAAAAAAGATAAATTTCTAAAAATCTACTTACAGAGGTGCTAATAATATAAATAAGTTATAAGAAGCGTATATGAACTTCGATGTTATTTGATGAACACATATAGCTACAGTTGGTCAGAAAGCTTTGACGGATTCCAAAAGGTAGGTTTAAATTCCGTTACGCTCAATTTTCATATGTTTTGTAAGTTAAAAATGTATAGCTGTATTATATAATTTTCATAACTAATCATTTCTTTGTCATCATACTTCACGCAGAATCCCGCACATGGCAGAGTGGCAGAAGGAACTTGAGAACTTAGTGGTGTTAAGACACTCCGTTCCGTTTCCCACTTTGCACCGTATTTAAGGCATTGCGTGTTGAATGGCGGAACTCAACACCGCGCTTTACCTTGTATTAAGAGCGAAGAAATAAAAACATTAAATGTTTTATTTAAAAATACTATTTTTTTTATTTTCAAAAGTGCCGATTGAACCCACAACCTGTCGCGTTTACATTTATACGCTTGTGCCGCTCCTTTGTCATAAAAGTTCTCAAATAGATGACTATGATAAGATACTAAATATTCCCTTTGAATAATGTTGAAAATGAAAATTTAGTATTTGGACGATTCCTCGCGAAATCTTTAAAGGCTTACCAGGCGATTTGGAATTACGAGGGGCAGGTGAAAGTTTTCTAATTTGCCAGTAGATCAGACCTGCCCTAAACTTATTAAAGGGCAAATTCGCGAAATCAACCTACAATATAATTGTGGTATTATGTACAAAGATGGGTCGAATAAAGTTACCTTAGGGATTTCGAAACACACTAATTTGTGGCCCTCTTTGAAACTCAACTCGCTCGTTAATATATTTTAGGGCTTCTAGTCTAGTTGGAACACAACATTATAATTAATACAGTAATCATAATATTATAAAATATTTTAGTAGAAGTTTTGTTAACGTGGATTATTTGCGATGGTGCTAGATTGTTTTATTATTTATGAAAAGAAGGCATAGGCCAAAAACGATTTAAATATTAATGATTAATAAAATCCCGGTCAAGCGCAAGTCTGTCTTGCCCACTGAATGCTGCGTACCAAACTCAGGATTGTCATTGCAGGTCAACGGGAAATACAACTTATAAGAATTAACATGCTTAAGTTTGCGGCCACTCATTTCGTGTTAAATAAAAATTAAACAGTTAGTGTATGAAATTGCCTACCTTATTTTTCACTTTGGTTTCACATTTTGCATAAAGTGAGAACAATAGTAAGTTTTCGCTTTGTCCAAAATTTCGGAATTTCATAACTGAAGGTTCGCGGGAGGTACTCTATAGGTTTAATACAAAATGCAACAATACGAATATACAAATGGTTAAATCGTCTGGTTGCGTTGTCTTAAAAAAAATATTTATTCTTTGCTATAGTGACCGTAGTCCTGTTACGCATCTGGAGATAGATTTTCTCGACACATACATTGGCGGTCAACAAAGTAATCCTAAAAGGGTTATGATTTTTTTTTCTTTTAAGGAACGGAAACCTAAAAAATATTTTTACTCAATTACTAAACTAATTATTTTAGTATTTGAGTGAAATTATTTGGTACTTACAAAAAATACGTAGTATTTTATATACTTATTAAAAAATGAAATGATTAAAATCTATATGTAACAATTTAGGCTTTCCTCGTAAAACACAAAGTTTCTCCAATACAAGAACTGTTTGTAGTTTCTGAGTGCATTTACAGAACTATCCTCTGCAATAGTAATATGTTGTAAATTGTACAAAAGTTGTTTATTACTCTGTAAAGTGTGAATTACTAAGATAAAAGTTTTGTTGTATTTATCTGTTATCACATTGTTTTTTGACGTCATACCTAATTGAAATTTTAAAATTTGAAAATATTTCAAGTGAAAACTTATCGCTTGTGCTGTCATTTCGCTCAGTTAAATTAGACAAAGTACAAGTGGTGCTTATTTAAAAAATGAAAAAAAAATATATATTTATGTATAACTCCTAAATCATCTATATATTCTATAATAATACAGATGGTTCAGGAGTGTAGTGTAATGTCTTAACTTTAGGTTCCCAACTTCCCTCCGTCTATCCTGCTACGTGCGAAATACAGTGTGAAGCTGATAAGAAAAAATAAGTAAGTATGTGTCTATAAATATCAAGCTGAGACCAAAATTCTAAACACCCACTAACAGATTTAACCAATAACTCATGACAATTTACAATGAAGAAACTAAGTAATAATTAATCACAGACTCATATTTTAATAAATTTACTACACCTATATTTTCAATAATCTGGGAACCTTGTGTTAAGCTACTCTGTTCTCATGAAAACACTTCCGTTCTCGTTCTCGTTCTCGTTGCTCACGGCAGGCATTCTTCATGGCATTGCGTGGCGAAATTCAATACTGCAGTTTGTCTTGTTTCCAGAATGAGAAAATTAAAATATTAAACAAATATTTTTATTTAATATTTTCATTCCCTCGAGTAGGAATCGAATCCATAAATATTTCAGCAATTTTTTTCAAGAAGGTGGTCCGCACAAAATATTCTAAGCACGTTTATCTTTTGTATTCGCCAAAATCGTGTTTAAAAGAATATTTTCAATAATGTGCTGTTAATATGTTACAAGGGGCACAAAAGTGTGACTGTTAACATTGTGGGTTTGATCCCCACTTGTGGAAATGAAATATTTAATATTTTCAAATTAAAAATGTAATGTTTTTACTTCTTCGCTTTGGTAATTCGGCAAAGCACACCATACTCGCAATGCCTCAAATTCGGCGGAAAAAGAACGGTATGGAGTAACAATTAGGTTCCTAAATTACCTCTACGTATCCTGCCATGTGAGGGATACAGTGTGAAGCTGAAAAGAAAAAATAAGTATGTGTCTATAAATATCAAGCTAAGGTCAAAATTCTAAACACCTATACTAACAGATCTAACCAATAATCAGAGACATACGCATTCCAATTCGAGCTCAGTTAACAAAGCGGGTATCCTTTTATGTTTCAACACGTATTTAGTCGTTTCAGTATTTCGTACGCAGAATTAGTGCTACAGTTAGGAATATCCTTTGAACGAATGAATCTTTGTTTATTCATTTACCTGTAAGCCGTACAGCCGGCCGTCCCAATCCGGCAGGCTCAAGTGAGGTAATGGCTTTTCAAACGTTACTACTGATTGCATATTTAGAATTGGTATTTACTTGAGTATTATAGACGAATATATTAAATATTATAGATAATTAATATAAGTATAAAATGTGTAAGTAACGCATTGCTGTCAAAACATTTGTGCTAGTGATGTTACGTCAGTAAACGATAGCATTTGTTCTTTATTTAATATTAATACCAGTATTATGATTTTATGTGATTTTTATTTAAAAGGTAACATTTGTCCAAAATATTTTGATCTGCCGTGGCACAGCGGCACATGCGTGTGGCTGTAAATGACAGGTTCTGGGTTCGATTCCCAGTCGAGCAAATGAAATATTTAATATATTCAATTTAATTTACCATAATGTTTCATTTCTTCGCTCTGGTAATAAGGCAAAGCGCGGCGTTGAGTTCCGCCACTCAACATGCAATGCCTCAAATTCGGCGGAAAGTGGGGAACGGCAGTGGAACGGAGTGTCTTAACACTAGGTTCCCGGGTTCCCTCTGCCTACCCTTTTTTTAGCTTTACGCTGTATCTCGCATACAGCGTGAAGCTAAAAAAAATTTTGATTTCCATTGAATATAAAATTTTGCAACAGCTTTTGCAGATTAATGCAATATATTTATATTTAATTAATTAGTTAAAGAAAATTAAAATTAAAGAATTATATAAACTCTAAATTGCAAGAACAAATAATACACAAGGCAAAAATAACACTCTTAAAAATGTAATATTTTCGCAGTAAGTTGTAAATAAAAATAAAACAAAACATATTTTTAAAAATTATTATTCTTTTATACCTTAATACAATCATGGCTTATATAATATTTTTTGCGGTAAAGCTAACAGAAATAGATGTAAACGTCACTCTCCGTACTAGTGAAACTGTATGACGGTAGGATAGTATGCCTCACAAGCTTGTATTGTAAAACAATACTCCGTTTTCCAATTTTATATCTGCCTTTTATTCAAATTCGAATTTAATATTTGCGTTATTTAAATAAACTTTTGCAAGCACTTTTCAACTGTCGAATAAAGATAAAACTACCACTGACTCGGAAGGCAGTTATGCTGTGAAAAGCCGTCATGAAACTCAACAGTTGCTCTTTTCAATATTAAAATTACGATTTCATTATTTTACACAATCCTGCATGAAATTCAAATGATGTAAATTAAACACATTTTTATACTTAAAATTCTTGTACAGTGTAATAAGCTTTCCTAATTAACGTCATTTCTACTGTTACTAGTATATGTAGATAACTCTGTTATTGATACGTATACTCAGACCCATAAATATATTATAATTATGTATATTGCAGTTGAACGTAGTGTAAAATATTGTTTAAATGATCTTGACTGACACCCACAATAAATATGTACAGTCGGATACATCCTAGAGACCACCATGGCGCAGAATTACTACTACACAATAATTATTTTCATATTTCTCTTCGTCACACATGTAAGACCAAACGCGGCGTTAAGTTCCGCATATCAACTCGTATTCTTTGAAACACGAATTCTAGCGGAAAGTGAAAAACAGACTTCTACTTTTCCAAACATGAAAGTGGGAAAAATATATAAAATTATTTTACACAACATTATAATTTGAAGAACTAAGAACCAAGGTTAATTCGTTTATTTATTTTATTTATTTATTTATAACAATTAACAGATTATTACAGGATTTATCTATACGATAATAACCGCATTAGTGTAACACTGTGTCGCGGCTATTAACGCCCTCCCCCATGCATTTTTAATACCAAAGAAATTCAATTGTTGCAAATAAATTAACAAAGCAAATTTTATAAAATACACAAAAAAAATTCGTGTATGAGATTTAAAATAAAAAGGCTATTTTTGTATAATTACAAAGTATAAGCGTAGCATAAGTAAACATTTATCATTCGAGCGCTAAAGAAAATCTACACTCACTGACTCCACTTAGCGTAACTACTGTTTTCCTTAGTTTGCGTCCGTTTCCGGTTTTATTGTCCGCGACTCGAAGTAACTGTTAGGTTTCCTTGTATTATGGTTAATTAATAGCTTGAAATATTTTAAGCTGACTGTTATTTTTTATTAAATTTCAGTTATTTTTAAATATTTGAGTCAATTTTTAATATATACGCTTTCAACATGTATTTTTACAGTTTTATTAAATGCTACTATAAACAAAAAATAATTGAGCTAAGGTTCTGTAATATGTTTTACTATATATCATTTATTAGTTACACATATTTGACCAGGCGCAGGGGCACAAAAGTGCTACTGTAAACTCGACAGGTTGTTGGTTTGATTCTTTTTCTCTCACTTTACCCTAGGTTCCCAGATTTCCTCAGCCTCCCGCTACGTGCGATACAGCGTTAAGTTAAAAAAGACGGCTAATAGAGCATCGATAACATTTATTCATAATATATTAATACCAAACGATAACTTACACATTTTATATTATAAAAGTGTTAAACGTAAATAACTGCTGTAAATTATTTTTGCCTATGTTTTAGTACAAAACCTATTAAAAAATGCAAATTTTGTTTTTATAGTTGCAAGATATATTCTGTCAATATGCAAAGTAGTGTTTTCAACTACAATGTATTACCGCAGACTAAGCTTTAAAGCTCTCTGAATAATATTATATACGAGTATTTAAAATAAATTAGGAACAGTTTCCAGAACAATGCTTTGTGATGACCACATCGCGATAGTATGGCGGTATTGTTTAATTTTAATTTCTTATCCGAGCATACGGATATACAGGTAATGTTTGCTCTTTTATACAATGTATTGTTATCTCGATGACTTTAAATACTAAACAATAAGTTAAATACTTTTTTTATTCATATAACACTGATTTGAGAATATTTTCGCTCATATCTAATCGCTCATACATCATTTACTCCTACTTAACTCATTAGCTTTACTCTACTTACTATTTAATTTTACTCTGTATCCCACACTTGGCAGGTTAGGAACAGTGAACTCAGGAATCTTATGATAACATACTCCGTTCCCGTTACGACACTTCTCTCAACGTTCCCCGTGTTTTACCGAATTTGAGGCATGATGTGTTGATTAGCAGCAATCAAAGCCGCGCTTCGCAATGTTACCAGACCAAAAATTAGAAAATATTAAATATTTTATGACCACCATGACTGGTCTCGAACATGCATTTTACAATTATTTTTATCAAACAAACGAACTTCTTAGTTTTTCCTTTGACATGACACTTGTGAAGAGAATTGTGTTGTAATGGAACAGTAAAGCCAATACTGAACAACATAGAGTCTCCTGTCAGTTACTGGTTACTGTTTCGCAAAAGTTACAGTTACACAAATATGAATCATTTTCATATATATGAAGACACTTTGAAAGCACTAATATATTTTCATAATTTTATCGGAATAAATGTGAATGTAATGAGAACTTTAATTTGATTAATTATAATCAGCCACGATATTATTACGATAATAATGAAAATAAACGATATAATTATATCAACAATTTGCATCACAAAGGTTTATTTCAAAGGGTACGTACGTACGTACGTACAGGCGACATATGTTATAAATATAATAAGAAATAGACATATAATTAGACATATATGTATAACTGCAGCTTCTTCCACCCGGTCAAATGGAAATGATTAATCATATAGATGAAATAAATAATGGTGTATGTGCATGACATATAGCATATCAATGTGTCCGAGAATAGTCTAATAGCAGTTACATTTACCTCGAAACTCTTGCTGTTGTCAGAAACAGATGCTGTTGTGTGAATTCCGATCCCTTTTTACCGGTGATTTTTTGGGGCATTGCGTGTTAAGTGTCACGCTTTGTCTCGTTACCACAGCTAAGAAATGAAAATACAAATTATTTTATTTCCCCAATTGCGAATTTAATCCACAAACGTCCTACTTAGAGTGGCATTTTTGTGTCCCTGCGCCATGACAGCCCCGAATTATTCCAGAAAATGATAACAATAAATATTTTATTTCTTCGATTGGGGACATCTGTTACGAATATTTTCTTTTTGCTACAAATATTTTTATAAATATGTGCAAACATTACAATAAACAAATTACTTTGTTATAATATATCCATATCACATACTTACATTTTAGAAACATCACTCCACAAAGCTGTCACAAAAATCTCAAATTTTAGAAAAATTGTGTTTCGACAAACTATCTGAATACATGAATACATGAGACATGAGTCTCCTATCTATAACAGTGTAATATGAATGTCAATAAGATCATTTCAACTTTTCATTGAAAACAAACTTTGCCCCAGATGAATATTTACGACGTAGCGTCCAACTTTGAATAAAAATCACAGTTTCCTTTCCGAAACAAAAGTTTAGGAATTCGGGATGAGCTGCGCTTAGTAAGATTTATAAGAAGAACCCTTGGATACATCGAGGCCGATAGATTTCTTGAATTTTAAAATTTATGATCGTTTTGATATTTGATTTATGCTATTCTTCTTGTACGACTTTATCGTATGATTTTTTCATAAAGTTCATACCTTTTTTTATTTAAATATTTGAATTCTAATGTAATACTATTAAAACAATATTTTTAACTTTTATAGCTACTTGTTACTACTTATTTAAAAAATAAAATTAGTAAAAATTATTTGTAACAGTAACAATTTAGGTTTTCGTCTATTTTACTTTAAATGAGAGAAAAATATTTACGTCGTAAAAAACAAAGTATTCTACACTTTGTGCGTTGCTTTTTGAATCCAATACAAGAACTCTGGAGGCCTACTCTTGAAACCAACGTCAATCCCATTCCGACAACAAACATGCCCCAATGTAATTTTGCGGCGACGTATGTTTGGTACTCTTGAAACCAATGTTCTTGAAGTCATGGATGAAGGATTGCGATTATATTGGCAAATCCTAACGCCGTTACATCTGACAGTTAGTGTTGTAAACTTTATACCGATAAATCAGTAACACATAAGAAACACTCATTACTTCTTTAAATAATTACTTTACAAGCATTTTTTTTCTAGAAATAGTAATTATATGTCACAATTGTTTTGTTTTACATAATTAAAAATTAAATCTTTAAAGTTGTTCTTAAAAATTGGTATATATTATCTGTATAGTAATTATTTAGACTATTTTATTTAGAAAAATGACATATGTAGTAGTATATGTTTATGTCATAATAAATACATATTTAATATCTCAATCGATGTTATATTTGTATGGTTAATGTAATGTAAATGTGTGAATAAGCGAATTCTGTTCAACTTAAAAATATGATAATAACGTTAAATGCTGTTAAGTCAAATTGTTAAATCCGCACACGAAATAATATTATAAACTTAGATTCACTTATTTTAGATTCACTTATATTAGATTCACGCTGTATCCCGCTAATGGCAGGGTAGGCAGAGGTAACTGAGACGAAACCTAGTGTTCAGACACTCCGTTCCGTTCCCCACGTTCCACCAAAATTGAGGAGTTACGCGTTTACTGGCGGAACTCAATGCCGCGTATTGTCTTGTTACAAGAGCGAAGAAATGAGAACATTAAAAATTTAAATTGAAAATATCTAATAAAAATATAAAATTTCCTCGAGTGAGGATTGAAACCACAACCTGTCGCATATAAAGTCACTATATATATTATATATTATATTATATATAAACTATTCTAAACGCTCTTTCTATTGTACATTAACTCATTATGTAGACTCTCCTTGCCAAACTGTTCAATATATACATACGCAGACGACACTGCACTAGTAGTGCACGGCTGAAACTGGTCTGACACATTTGAACAAGCTGAACAGGCTTTGCAATGCGTAATGAGATGGCTATCAGCAAATCTTTTAACAATTAATTTAAATAAAACGACATACCTTACCTTCTCGGCAGCCATTACTACACAACCAAATTTAAACACTCACTCACTTAAAGCCCACTCTTGTCAGAACACATCAAATTATGGTCTTTAAACAGATCCGACACAGTCAAGTATCTTGGATTATACATAGACAACCTTATAAAATGAAGACCCCACATAGACAAACTCACAGCACGGACACGTAAAATCATTTCAGTATTTAAAAAATTTCGTAATTCGGCGGATTTCAGTACTATAAAAATGGTATATCACGCACTTTGTCAATCAATATTGACGTACTGTATAACTGTGTGGGGAATGTGAAATACTTACAGTACGTCAACTGTTTATTCTTCATGCAATACTACAGAAACACAACTCCCTAAAGTACAACCCAAACTCATTAAATAAAAGGTTTGCTTATAAAGTATGTCCTAATAAAACGTCAAAAAGCTCACTCGTCAGACGACACTACGATATACAAAGTGGACATCTTTATAACTCAATTAATAAGAACTGCAACATATACTCACTCAACAAACACAAATGCAAAATGACTTTAATTAAATGGCTCCAAACTAAAACCTACGAAGAAACAGAAAGTCTGCTTCTCAGGCCTATATAATTGCAGCATAAATTACTAATAAATACGAAAATACATCACTAGAAAATCAATCAAGACATCTCACTATATCTGACACACACACACAGACATACACACACACACACACACACACGCACACACACACACACACACGCGCACACACACACACACGCACACACGCGCACACATACATACACCTTAAATAGTAACATAAGAGTAATTTTTATATAATTTTTATTTTATGTAATGTATGTAGCGGCAACAATTAAAATTATAGCAATCAGTGGTCACATGTAAAATAAATAGTGTTACAAATTCATTGTGCACTCCGATGTGCGTGAACCCTGATACCCAAAACACAAGTTAAATCTTAAATTGAGGATCAGAGTCCATTATCTTATTTGAAATCATTATTTGTACTGCTAAATTGGTGTCATATATTTGTTTTATTATTAATCTGTGTCAATAAAGCTATTATTATTATTATATTATTTAAAAAATACAACTGCAATATTCAATAAATAATTATTAATTAGTTATGTTGTTAATTTTCAATTAAGAAAATAAAAATGTTAATAAAACATATTTATTATTAAAAGTCTTTATTATAATAAGAATATTGATTCTATTAAGTATAAGTTATACCATGAAGCCACAAATTAGTGTTCTAAATAAGTATACGTAAAATTGGATCATACATATTAAACTGTATTACAAAGACTAAAAATGTACCTTTTTGTTCTCTAATCTATATTTAATTATAAAGAAAAACTATAAATAACATTTTTTAGTGTTATAGTTTACTTTTAAATATTTCTTTGCAGAGATATATCATTTTACTTTGAATGCCAATGATCTTATTAAGCAATAATAATTAAAATACAAGTTAAATACAAAACTATATACTTTCATACTTAAATCTCTCATTTTAAACTATGTGGATAACTTCTATCAAATTTCTATTGATTAAAAGTAATTGACTTTAAAAAATATAAATTTACTTATTAAAAATTATATAACTGCTTAACTAAACAAAACCTATTTCCAATTCCTTTCCTTAAGCCAATACTTCCAATATACACTTGTTTCTCCTTTCCATATATACTTTTTTCTTGGCAATAATTTATTACATATGCTGTTTCATTCACAATATGTGTTTAAAATATCTAAATATGCACGCTTTTTTTACAATTGCAAACATTCTATTTATTTTGGTACAGCAAAAAATAATTGTTTAAATAATTATTATTAGTTCCTGCAAACATTAACATCTAGGGCAGTAAATGGCAAAGTGCGGCTCCAGAGCCACATGTAGCCCTTTAGCTTCTTATGTGCTGCTCTAGCACAAGTATCCACAGCAGTATAATCACACATTTTTATTAAAAAAACTAAGAAAAGAATTACATTTCATTTAATTAAATTGAACTAATCATACCTAAAATTAGAAACAAAACATACAAACCTTACTTACTCAAACTTTTCAAAGCAGATGCAAGCACATTGTTCATATCAATAAATGTTTATTCAGTATGAAATTAAGTTTTATTTAGTGTAAAAGTTTTGTAACAGATTTGGCTTCCAATTTTTCTAAAAATTCTTGTTGTGTTCATATTAGACTTCGGCTCATAAATTTGCAGACCACTGATCTAGTGGGTCATCAAATATCCACTTTTTGGCATACATGTGCAAAAAAATATTTACTATAAGAATTGACAAACTTTACAAATTACTTAACTTGACTTAGCTTTACACTATATTCCTAGTGGGCTAAGTTCACTTAGTTTTGCATGTATTTAAGCAGAAAATTACTATAAAAAGATGTTTTTTTTTTAGAAAGCAATTGTACATTTTCTCTATATGAATTTTATTATTCTTTATGTCTTTAAATGATTAGAAGGATATTTTAATATATATAGTACTTATTCTATTTACCACTCTTTCAATAAAAGTGTCTACTGAAAATACATGTCTAAATCAAATAAAAAATACTACTTAATGACTACTTTAACACTATAATCAGCAGCAATTATTAAATATATGCATATTTTTCGCTTTCATTGTTTTTAATGTTTAATATATGCATATTTAATAATAACTGCTTAGCTATAATCTAAATAAAATTGATAAAAATTAAAACAGAAACTTACCTTGAGTTTAGAAGTTAAAATTATTAATTACCTTTTCTTTTCACGATGTATGTTGTAAATTTTAATGAGTTCCTCATATCACACGTAAACAACTATTCGGATACTACTCAATAGTTTTCAATTTTATTTTCAAACGATAACTGGCGCTTCTTTCGTTGCTTTTTAATGTTTAATTAATGTGTTTTCGTCAAAACACCGGTTATAAGTGCTAAATGAGCCATTTTATTAACGTTTTCATCAAAAAATAAACAAGTCAATATTTAAATAATAGCACTTTCATTATTGAGAAAATTTACAATTTCATTGTAATTTAGCTGTCATTATAGCTGTCAAAAACGCCTAAAGAGTACCAAATAATTTAAATAATAGCAATCCTAACGAATTCTACAATATTTTTTAGTTCACATAATCGTCAACCAGACAGCGGTAGAGGACTTAGATTACTATTGCGTTCGAGAGTACGAAATCAGATAAATTGTTGATTAATTATTGGATATTGGTTTCAAGAGTAGGCCCACTGTTCCTTTCTTTCCGCTGAATTTGAGGCACTACTTTGTTTTGTTGAGTGGCGGAAGCCAACGCTGCTCTTTGCTTTGTTGCTCTAGAGCGAATAAACATTAAATATTTTTATTCAAACACTTGACGCTTCGCTCGCCAGCCCCCTCCCCCCTCCCCCCTCACCCATGCAAACGAAAAAACATGTATCAATCAATGAAAACATCAATAAAAAATAAAATATAACGATCAGCTTCTTAATTCTACACCTTTATCAAAGGCAAAAAAAAAACAATTTGTATCTTGATCCAAATTCATAAAGAATCACAACATTTTTTTTCATAATTTTTTTTCATATTATAGGCACTCACGCGAGTGTCTCACAATACACGATATTCTCGATCACCTTTTCTTCCAGCTTGCACTCGATCAATCAATATCAATTTTCTACGTCAACAATTATTATACAAAAAAATCGTACAGAACAAAAAAGTATTTTATAGAAT
>DWMZ01003216.1:0-13013 GCA_018249855.1 Eueides tales michaeli | reverse complement strand
GTATAGGACAAGAAAATATTAAACTATAGCATATTCTAAAGTAAATTAGGTAGTTCAATTTATTTTTTAGAGCTTAATAGATAGGCAAGCTATAGGAAGATCAAGAACCAAAGGTTGAGACAAGAACCTGATCCTGTTTACTGTATATACCACAGTAGTTGAAGCAGTCCTTGTGACAAGACACTCTATTCTTCATTTTTAAAGATATTGATTAGTGGAACTCAACGCCGCACTTTGTTTAACTTTAACTCGAGTAGGCATCGACCCCACAACAATCACGCTTACAAACAGACATTATTACAATAATTTTAAAATTTCAATTTAATAATTATATTTAAAATAAGTTATACGTTTAAATGGCAACATTTTAAAATGTTCAAAGTGCATCCAAGTATCCCCAGTTGGCGACATTAAAGGAATATTAGAAAGAATGACCACTCTCCGAACATTTTAGATACATTGGGGATTTACTGAATATAGCAAGCAACAAATAAACCAACTTAGAACGTCTCTTTTAAGTAAAACTTATTGAATGTCAAAGATACATAGCAAAACTATCTAGTTTATAATGTATTTCTATAAAACTTACAGTTCAAAGACGCTTTTAGTTAGAAATATGTAACTAGTTAATACTAGCTTATAGTAATATTATGACATCAAATAGTATTGTGAAGAATACATAAAATACATAAAATAGTATTGTGTCTTAAAACTAGGTTCCCAGGTTCCCTTTGCTGTGCCTTCCCTGCTAAGTAAAGGATACAGCGTGAAGCTAAAAAAATATATTAACGTTTGTTCATTAAATTTTTGAATACACTGCAATTTGAAAGAAATAAAGGATTTAATATTTAAATTATGGTGAGTCGTATTATAATATACGGATTTTCTTGTTCTTCTTACAAATATACGTGTTCATATACTAGATAAAAAAATTAGGACAAAATGAAATAGTTTTTTTCATTTCAAAAAAATCAGAAGATTTCTTTTAAAGAAAAACAAATACCACCACCACTTTTTCAGAAGAACAAATACCACTCTATCATATAACATATATCTCTGCATACCTTATAATTTGCGGGATAGAGCGTGAAGTATATATGTATATATATATACACATATATATATATATATATATATATATATATATATATATATATATATATATATATATATATATATATATATATATATATAAGAGAAAATATTTTATTTAATATATAAAAAGTCTATCAAATATGTTCTAAGTCTGCTATAAGTATAATTCACTTCTGTTTCTCTCACGAGGGCTCACAGCTGCTGCTGAGACGTTTTCTCTTTCAGAAACGCTAAAAAGCGCATAAACCGGTATAGCCGATTGTTAAAATTGGTACAAAATATAAGCAAACGAGGAGAACAAAATATATATATTAAACAAGAAATTCTAGAGTAGAACTTGGTGTTGAGCTACCCTGATGTTCCCTTTCAATCTGATATAGAGTACGAATAAATAAAAAAGAAGTAATATTACATATATGTAAGTATATTGAGGCATATGTGTGGCGCAGGGGCACAAGCGTGTTACTGTAAACTCTACAGATTCTAACTCGAGGAAATAAATATGTAATATTTTAATTTCTTCGTAACGTAGTAAACGTAGTAACGTAGTAAAGCGTGGTGTTGAGTTCCGCCACTTATTACGCAATGTCTAAAATTCGCAGTTTATTTTTTTATGGAAAAGACACGGCAAACGAGGTCACCTGATGGTAAGTAAACAACACCGCCCACGGCTCCGTGTAACACCAGAAGTGTTACAGGAGCGTTGCCGGTCTTTAAGGTGGATGGGCACCGGGGCCCGGCATTACCCAACACGAAACGCAGTGGCCGAAGCCACTACTTAACACTGGTTTTAAATGCCAGGGGTGGTAATAATCCGGTCGAGTCTGCCCATGCGTGTTGCCATTGCTGACAACGTGACTCTCCCACGCGTGCTTTAGTCGCCTCTTACGGCACCACCAGTACCAGGCTGATTCTATTCTAAGCCAGAATCACATGGCGAGAAATGGAAAACTGAAGTATCTTAATGAGAATAAAGTATCTTAAAACTTGATTCTCATATTTCGTCTGCTATAAATATTTCATTACTTCAACAGGAAACGAATCCACAACCTTTCGCCTTTACATTCCTATACTTCCTTATATTATACAATATAATAATAATACTAATTCTTCCATAATATATTTGTTATTCTTGTACCACACGCAAACTCGTGGACGGCGTAAGTGCTCTCCAGACAACCAGTGTATCGTAGATAGTTCACCAGATTTACGAGGTTCGATGCTCGGGCTACTCCATTTCGACTGATATTGTGTTATGCCCTTAAGCTGCTGAGATTTCGGTTTTAGTGTAGGAAGAGATTGATCTATTTTGTATAATATGTATGTTAGTTTAGTTATAGTTAGAGGTATATGAGAATGAAAATTATTTTATCTGTAATAAGGTTGCCTACACTGAGGTAGAGGGAACCCATTAAGTAATTTGTCGAAAACTCCCCCATTTAGTAATACATAAAGCCACACTTTATTTTGTTACCATATTTATATTGGGAGCCTTGTTCACTTAATCAATAATATTATTTATAATGGGTAACTATTTGATGAAGTAGTTATGGGTTTAATCAGCATTTAAAAATTGAAAAAAATACTGTAAAATTTGATTTTAAAAATATACTTTCATAGCCAAATAAAAAGGAAAATATTCATATTTATATAATAAAAAATAATATATACATCATCTAACGAACTACTAAGTCTAACTGTAAAGGCGACCGTTGTGTAGGTTCCATTCTAAATAAGGACACTTACTTATTTCCTCGCTCTGGTGACAAGCCATTCAATACTGAATGTTCCCTTTGCCTCCCCTGTTTTGACAGATAAGCCGTGAGGTTAGTTTAAATTAAAACCTACAATCTATTCTAAATTGACAACTTATTGACATCTGTCGAGGTGCAGAGGTACAAAGAGGTTCGATGTACTCGAAAAAATTAAATATTGTATATTTTTATTTTTTCGCTCTGGTAAGAAGGAAAAGCGCGGCGTTGAGTTACGCCACTCAACAAGCATTACCAATCCAGCGTAAAGTTGGGAACGGAACGGAGTAAGACACTCTGTAGTTCCCTAGTTCCCAAGCTTCCTTTGGCATGTCTGGAATACTTGATATACGGATATCAGGATATCCTTGATTCTGGAAATAATTAAAAAAACATTCAATACAAAAAAAAACTTCACAAAAAATAGTTGAAAAACTTTAAAACATTGAGAAATAAACATTCATTTATTTCTTGCGCCATTTAAAATTTAAAAGTTGGTCTCTTCCGCACGTTTGTTCTTCAAAGCTTTCTCCATCTTGAATTAATTGCGACTTCGATTGCGAAAGGAACTAAGATACGATATTATTTATGATGCAAATTGTAGGTGCTTGGCTGGAAACGTTGTTAAAAGTAATAAGAAATTGTATTATTTGTTAGATATTGTTATTTGTTAGCTTCACGCTGTAACCCGCATAAGGCAACGTAGATAGCGAACGTGGGAACCTAGAACCACTAGGTTCCCACGTTCTCATCGTTCTCATTAAAACTCTTCAAATTTCAACTTTTCGTCGAATTCTTTAGGTAATGCGTATTGAGTGGCGTAACTCAACGCCACGCTTGACTCGTTAGCAGAGTCAAATCAAAGTATTATATAAATAGTTTCCTTAAGCTGGAATTGAATCCACAACCTGTCGCTTTACAATCATAAGCTTATTTTGTTGTTTTTCAGATATTTAACTTAATGAATAGTTTACGTTTCTATCGCATATGATAAGGTAGGCAAAAAGAACTTAGTATTAAGACACTCTGTTCCCCAATTCTTGCCACCGCGCGTGGGGATCGAACCCACAGAAGCCACGTTTATAATTAGTACTACACCACTGCGGCTTTTATATAAAAAATATAATTTCCATATCTTTTGTTCGCGCAAAAGCGGTAAATATTAAACTTTATATTTTAGGTGGAATATTGAAAAATCGTTTTGCTGCAAATAAGCCTGTCCCTCCCAGATCGTCATTTACGTACAGAAAATTGGATATTTTGAACCACCGGCGTTTTCAGGTGTTTTAAATTGAAGAAAAAAATTTAAATGTCATTTATAATTTTCTTTGTATTTTTTTCAGCTTCACGGTGTATTCTGCGAATGACAGGGTAGGTTCTTGGGAACCTAATGGTAAAAACTCCGTTCTGTTCCCCACTTTTCGCCGGATTTGAGGCATTGCGAGCTAAGTAACGAAACTCAAAGCCGCGAAAACAGGGCAAAGGCCTTGTTACCTAGCGAAAAAATAATTACGTTAATAGTTACGTTACTTTACATTAAGCTTATCCGCTGCTAATACACTGGGCTATGTCGGTGACTTTTGTTCTTTTACTTATTTCTGATTTTATCACGTAGAGAAACACCTAGCATAGCACTCTCCATAGCTCGTTGAGTGACTTTGAGCTTTCTGATGAGGCCCATAGTTAGAGACCACGCTTCAGTCCCATAAGTCATCACTGGTAGCACACACTTGTTGAAGACTTTCGTCTTAAGGCACTGAGGTATTTTGGACGAGAAGATGTGACGAAGTTTCCCAAAGGCTGCCCAGCCGAGTTGGATTCGTCGATTGACCTCTTTCTCAAAGTTGGATTTACCTAGTTGGACCACTTACCCTAGGTATATATAATGGTTGACAACTTCGAGAGTTCCCAACCGTTATAGGGGTGGGCACAACATGGACATTCGATATGACCTTCGTCTTGTCCATATTCATTTGAAGGCCCACCTATAAGGAGACTCTGTTGAGGCCTTTGAGCATAGTACCTAAGACCTCCAGCGATTCTGTCATGACAACTATATCATCTGCAAATCGAAGGTGAGTGATGTACTCGCCGTTAATGTTGATGCCGAATCCTTTCCAGTCAAGAAACTTGAAGGCGTCTTCTAGCGCGGTGGTAAACAGTTTTGGAGATATAACATCTACCTGTCTTACCCCACGCTGTAATGGAATAGCCTTTGTACGCTCTTTTTGTACTCGGATCGACATAGTGGCGTTTTTGTACAAACACTTCAACATTTCGATATATCGATAGTCAATATGGCACCGTTGGAGAGATTGAAGCACATCCCAAATCTCAATCGAACTTTCTACTTTCCTCAGCATTAGATGATCGGAGCGTATACATCGTCGCTCGCATCATCGTCGAGCCCTTTCGATTTTGACATTGATCTTCAACGTGCCTCTTACCATTCGGTGATCATTTCCGGTTTTCACCCTGTGAATCACGGAGACATCATTGAAGATGTGTCTCTTGTTGGTCAAGATGAATTCTATCTCATTGTTACCCGTACCAATGGGGTTTATCTAGGTTCACTTCCTCTGAGGCGGCTTCTGGAAAAAGGAGTTCATCATAAAGAGTCTTTACTTTTCTAGAAAGTCGGCCAGCCTCTGTCCCCTATGGTTCCTCTGTTCATATTCAAATTGCCCCACTCTCAACTCTAAATCACCTTTCCTGTCGAGTTTCGCGTTAAAGTCCCCCATAACAACAGTAACGTGAGTTTTGGAGGTATGTATGGCTCTACTAACGCCCTCATACATAAGCTCAACTTCGTCATCTGAGTGTGACAAGTTCAGTGCGTATACCTGAATGACCTTCAGCAAATATTTTTCAGATATTCTGAATATCAGGTATACCACCCTGTTCGATGCACTTTCGATAGTTGCTATGTTCTTTACAAGAGACTTATGGACGATGAAGCTGGCACTACATTGGGATTGCTGTTCACCCTTCCTCGTAGTAGAATAAGTTGCCGGAACTCAAGGTCACGGTGTCCTCTCCCTCTCTTCGGACTTCCGGTAACCTAATTATATCCCAGTTCAACTTACTCAATTCTTCTTCCAGCTCTACTGTCTTCTCGTCTATCCTCAAAGTGCGTATGTTGTATATTACCAGGGCCAGTGTCCATTTAAGATGGTAGCCATGTCTCTGCCGGGGATTCTTAGCACCTCCTGCCCCACCGTTACCATGACCGCTACCGAAGCCAGAAATAGGGGGGCTGCCGGGGACTAGGTGCCTTGTTTTTATTTTTCGGCTCATTCCGGGGGGGTTTGCCCATACTCGCCACGCTGGGCAGACAGGTTGGCGAGCGCAGTACAGTTGGACTGTATAGATAAGGGGGAATGCTGCTGCCCATCCCACCCTCGGCAATTTTATGCCGGTCTGCTCTCTTAGTCGCCTTTTACGATACCCACGAGAAGAGAGGGGTTGGTGTCAATTGTATTCTTAAGCCGCCACCACACGGCTATCAGTTACACATTACGTCAAATAAAAAAAATACTAGAGGCAATACTAATAAGGTTGTGTGAGTGTAATGTCGCAGTATGACCTGTTGTGGTTTCCATTCCAAGTCGAGGGTTTTAATTATGTTCTCACTTCAGTTTTGCCATTCAACATAACGTCTTAAAAATTGAATACAGAGTAGAGACACTAATGTTAGTTGGGTTCCCTCGGCCTGCTATATTCGTAAAGCAAATCAAAATAGAATTTGTGCAATATGTAAAAAAATGCTCTTTTATTAACCATGAAAACGAAATGTGTGAAGCGCCTGTAATATAATATTGAATCATCAATTATTTGCTGAACGTCAAAGGATATTCCTTTGTCACAAACACTGTTGAATTTTGTCATTTTCAATGTTTACTGTTTGACGTACAATTATTATTTAATATTTTAACCTTATTAAAAAAAATGGAGTATTATAATTTTTTTGTCTATAATTGCAATTTAAGAAATATAAAAAATTATAAAATATTAGTAACAAAAAGAAATTGAAAATAAAAATTAACATGGCGGACTCGAACTTGCGCCTCATGGAAACCGCCAAAACGGTATGAAATCTAAGCTATACTAGGTATATACATAGGTCTTTTCAATCGCTTATTACAGTTTGTTATAGCGCAGGGGCACAAGCATGTGACTCTAAAAGCGAGGAAATGAAATACTTTATATTTTCAATTTAAATATTTAATATTCTTATTCTCTTCACTCTGGTAACGAGACAAAAACCTGGTGCTGAGTTCTGCCACTCAATGCAATGTCCAAATTTTGTGAAGTGGGGAACGGAACGGAGTGTCTGGACACTAGGTTCCCAACAAAAAAGGGGATATTTACTAACGTCATAAAGCCCAAAACAGTGATATTTTTGTCTTTTTGTCTGTACGCACTAATTTCAGAACCCAGATTTAAGTACAGTGTTTATTATTATATTTTGGCAATTTTTCCTATTATATTTTGACAACATTTAGTGGCTGTTTTATTTAAATTACATGAATTGGCAAAACTGCCACAATATTTTTATTCATGGCTGAAATTCTAGTTATCAATGTATGCAGATATTGCCCTAAAAATTTCAATATTATTGGGATAACATAGTATATGAGATTAGTAAATGAAATAGTGAAACTCAAGCGGTTGAAGCCGCGTAGGGTCATTAAATAAAGTATTAAATATTTCATTTCCTCTATTGAGAATCGAGCCTACAACCAGTCACGTTTACGATCTCAATATGTATAAAGAAAACACTGAATTTAAATGTCATTTTATCAATAAATATACGAGTATATACATATATATACAATCGCGGGTGTTAAGATTTACTAACGCTGCAATTCTAACGGTCACCAGGCCTCGGGGATTTAGGATTGCACGCGTTTCCGGTCTATTTCAGATTTTTACACACCCCGCCCTTTGAATAATATTAAAAACCTCTCTCACTGCCCACGTTTTACCAATTCTGTATTGCATACATCGAATTATTTGGCAGAAATGCCAAAATTTTTCAAGATAGAAACCAACAATGTATAGAAAATATAGGATTTTTTTGATACAAAAGCTTTTTCTAGTGAAAGGTGGGAATAAATGATCGTACAGGCCGACAGTAGCCAAAACGAATCTCACGTAAACCTCACGCATTCAATTACTCTTCGCGAGTTTTTCCGATGGACACACTACTAGGTTACAGTGAGCAATTTGGGTAGGAAAAACGGAGTAAACAACGCGCTTTTGCTTTTCCTAGTGCTATGCAGATTTTGTCGTTGTATTTTTTTTTATAACTTTATGCTATATCTCGTATATAGAATCGTAGGCAGAAGGAACCTGGGAACCTAGTTTTAGGACACTTCGTTTTCATTATGAGACTGTTTCCCACTTTCTGGAGGAATTGTATGTTGACTGGCGAACTCAAAACTGCACTTTGTCTCAATACCAGAGTAAAGAAATAAAATATAAAATATTCAATTACATCGAAAAAGGATCGAACTTATAACTAATATCGTTTCTATCGTAAGTATGTCTCACTGCGTCACAAAAGTATAGTTATATATGTATGTAGCATTATTATGCTTATGCATTTAAATAAATGAATATCCGGATAATCGAATCTGAAATTAACAAGGTGTTCATAGTACTCAGTTTTAAATACGCAATAATATATGTAATATGTAAGTATGTTTATGTGAAAATATATGCTTTAAACTAAAATCTATCACAATATTTATTTCGAAAAAAATAATTGTTACAATGTTAATAATAAATTGTTAAAATTCTCCCTACAGTGATGCTAACAACATAAATAAATTGTAACAAGTGTTTAAAAATTTCGTCCTAGCTTGACAAGAATGTAAGGCTTAGTGGTCAGAACGCTTGGACGGTTTCCAAAGAAGCGCGGGTTCAAACTCCGCTACTCAAATTTATATGTTTTCATGATAAGTATTTTTGTTCCTTAAATGTGTATTAACACTTTAAAATTAGTACACTTTCCGATACTATACATATACACAAATTAATTAACGTAACCTTACGCCGCAATTAATCTCAAAGAAATCAATCTAATATATATTTAGCAACCATTTCAATTATGAAAAAATATTTTAATCACGATTTCCATTACAACGCATTAATTATACAAATTTTCCGATAATACCACACATCAATTGTTATTGTTTATTAACAATTAGCGTGACGTTAATATAAATATTTAATTAACAAAACTCAACCGCAGTCGACTAACGTACAACGCGAGTGCGCGCGTACATTTGTCATCGCATAAGCGGCTGTGACCGCGGTAGTAAATAGATCATTAATTTTTTTATAACAAAATTATATAATTATGTATACACAGACACCTAAGGCCTGACGTGGCGCAGGGGTATAAGTGTGCGACTGTAAAATGGCAGGTTATGGGTTCGATCTCCACTCAAGGATTTTCATTTTCCTTGTTCTGGTAACAAAGTGCGATTTAGAAGATAAATACAAAATTATTTTCATCTAAATAAAATAGGATGCGGTTTAAAATAAATTAAGAAAATCTCTACATATTTAAAGATTTCAAGTTCAAAACTTACATACATCACAAGTGAATTCATCATAATTAAAAAAAAAACAAATTCTGATACCACATTTAACACCGTAAGCAACAAAATCAGATAGCAAAAGTAACGAAGTCCAAGCTGAACAAAAAAAACAGCAAAGCTCACCAAAACGTAAAAGTTAAAAAAAAAATCATAAGTAAAAAAAAAACAAATGCAAAACTAAATGTACTCGTACATCCAGTCGTAATTCGCGACACAAGCATTTGAACCTTTTGTTCAGTACGCGGACGGAACACATAAAGCTGCCAGGCTAATGTACCCGAATAAATGAATAAACGTATCTTTTCAAATGGAAAAGCATACCAAAATGCAAAGTGAAAATATATATGAGAGACACTTTTTATGGCCACAGTTATAGGCTTCCGCGATAATCTCTTAACTCTTGCCGAGGAAACAATAAAACGCTCGTTTTTAGTACCTACATGGTAAAAACTGAGGCTGGAAATGTTACCCCTACCCCTTGCAGTCCAGTTTTACATGTGACTTTTATCTTGGATAATGCCTATATTAAAACTTTCATACTATACTGTACTGTACTATGGTTAATTGTACGTTTTATAAAACGGTTTTAACGAAGCGTAGTCTAAATTATATCTTTGTTTGTACTGTTTATATAGTTGTAAAAGTTATGTGAAAAATATTTTCATTTAAATCGAGTTTGAATCCTTAGCTACACGCTGTATCTCGCATATACGTGGAGTGGCAGAGGGAACCTGGAAACTTTTTGTTAAGACACTCTCTTCTCGACATTCCGCGAAAATTGTAAGTCTTACATACTTTAAACTTGTCAATTTTTAATAAGTAGTAAGGGAGGGATGGGAAGACTTCGGTTGACCTTCGAAAACACAGTATCTACGAAACTGGAGAGAGTTCACGTAAAAAGGATAAGCAGCTCCCAGAGGGCATATATGAAGAGGTTGATGATAGTGTACAGTGTGAAGCTACTTAGTAAGTAAGTAAAGATTTGAAAAATCTGGGCTCATATTTCACGTTTACGGTTTTAATGACTAAATTTTGTCTCAATATAGACGTTTATTAGTGCGGAGTAATACTTTAAAATTAATAAAAATATATTAAAATGTTCCACACATAGGAGAGAATGATGCCTTAAGACAGTCTGTTTTTCACTTTCAAATACGAGACATGTAATAGATACACAAGTTAAGTAACGTAACCTAACGCCGCAAATAATTAAACTAAAATATAACAACCACTTTAATAATCAAAAAATATTTTAATCACCATTTCCATTACAACGTATTAATTATACAAATTTTTCGATAAGACCACACATCGATTGTTATTGTTTATTTGCAATTAGCATGACGGTAATATAAATATTTAATTAATAAAACTCAACCGCAGTCGACTAACGAATACCGCGAGTGCGTACATTTGTCATCGCATAAGCGGCTGTGACCGCGGAAATAAATAGCTAATTGAGTTTTGTAACATGTATTCTCTTATTATGCAATATAAATTATCTGTTCTTTACCGTACAACCTCCTTCGTGTATTCTGCATACAACGTGACGTGTGCTCAACTGGCACATATCACTTCGCTATACCATTCGCCATAAAGGATCATACCGTAGATAACTGACTTTTTAATACCCAATTATTATTATATCTTCCACATGACATGTTAGGCAGAAGGAACTTGGTAATCTAAGACTATCTTGGCCTAACCAAGGGAGCTGGTGACACTAACGTAAAATTTCAGACTATAGTAAAGGAAAATTGACCAAATCTAAGGAAAGCTGTGTTGGTGCAGCTTGCTGGATTCCAAAATTCAAAAATACATTACAATTTAAATGATCTCCCGAATCGACTGTGTTTACAGGAGAGGCTGTTGCTTTATTAGAACCAATCCTGTACACATCCTCCCACAATTTTAAGCAGACTGTTATTTGTACTGACTCGTTAAGCTGCATACTGGCTATAAAGGGAAATCCGTTTTGTAGTAAATTAAGATCTTCAATTATTTTAAGGATTCGAGAAGAATTGTAATCATGTCATCTAAAGGGCTTGGATGTTACTTTGGCATGGATTCTAGGTCATTCTGGAATCTGTGGGAATGAATCTGTAGACTCTTGCGCAAAATTAGCCATCCAGTGTGGTACTTTAGATCACTTTTCTGTTTCGGCCTAAGATTTGTTGTCTCTTTCATTTACTCATATGGATATGTGCTGGTCTAGATTCTGGGATCTGCTAAAATCTCAAAAAGGTAAGTATTTTGCATCTGTTCAATCTAACATTCCAAGGCGACCTTTTTTTTTCTCAAAAATTTACTAAACGGAGTATTATCTGCCTAGCTGTATCTATGTGGCCTGGATGACGGTTCCCCCTCTCACATCCTTTTCACCTGTCCTAAGTTAACCCACCCCTTATACGATGTTCTTCCTTATAAAGTTCCCCGTCCTTAATGTTCAATGTTTGTGTTTAGTCCTTTATGTATTTTTTTATGTAAATATATTAGGTATAACAAAATAAAATTGTAGGCTAACATTGTTGCAAAATATTTTCTATTACTAACCCTCAATGTTTATATTTGTATAAATTTATTATTTTGTTTTAGGTGATGGCAATATTTTAACTGAATCTTTTTTGACATGCATTCTTCTATTGTGTAATTTTTTTTACCGTATAACCTCCTTCGTGTGTTCTCCATTCAACATGATATTGGCGAAGTGATTCTGTGCTCATCTGGCACACTCGGAACGCCATAATTAAAGAACTGAACTGAACCGAACCTAAGACTTGCTATTAAGACAAGCAGTTCAAATATTTAGCCAAGCTCTTGTATTTATATAGAATTTATCTAAAACTACATGTCCATCGAATGTCGTATCAAATTGATTGTAACATATGACCTATTCTATATTGACTTGTATTTCAAATATTTTTATTTAATACTTCAAAATATGAATTTAAATTTTAATATTAGTTTGCAATAAATAGGATAATTAATATAATAATTCTATTAATATATTTGTAGAAACTTCTTTTACATGTAAATTGAAATATTTTTAATTGTATGTTACTTCAAGTATTTTATATTCGATTATGATACTTTAGTACGACAATTGTAGCAGGTTTGAATCTGTCTTATTTTATTATTCACACAAAAAATCGAATTACTCACTCACTCATCTTTGTTGTATCAAATTAAATATTTGATACAACAAAGATGATCAGATAAAATCCAAATTTTTATGCGTTTTCTACATAAGTAGCTTTCATTTTCAATCTGCTGCCCCAGCTCCTATATGTGAGATATAGCTAAAAACAATATAGTTAAATTGATTATCCAAAGGACTTACACTAAATTTAACAATATAATTAGACAAACAAAGACATGATTTATTACAGACCTAAAAACTTTGCTTCGTAAAAACCATTTTATAAAACATACAATTAACCATAGTACAGTACAGTATAGTATGAAAGTTTTAATATAGGCATTATCCAAGATAAAAGTCACATGTAAAACTGGACTGCAAGGGGTAGGGGTAACATTTCCAGCCTCAGTTTTTACC
>DWMZ01003215.1:0-13014 GCA_018249855.1 Eueides tales michaeli | reverse complement strand
AAATTTCGGGCATTTAGCAACTCCCCTAAGGTCTAAGGAACCTGCCTTATTACAGCGTTTCACTGTGCTATGTACTGCTGTGCTTTGTCTATCAGTCACTCAGTAACGAACGTAGTGTTAAAACACTCCGTTCCCATCTCCCACTACTTCAGTGGTGAAGCTCAGCCGTGTGCTTGATTTCTTTACCAGAACGAAGAATTGAAATGATTAAATATGTAAATCATCTTCATGCTGTGCGCTGTGTTTTTTCGGTAAAAGAAGACGTTAGACATTATTCAATAGGAATTCAAAATTTGTCATCATCCCTATTGTCTCGTTGCCACAGCAAAGATACAAAAATATTGAATATTTAATTTCATTGAGATGAAACCCACAGCCTGTCGCGTATACACTGCTACTAAGCCACGACAGGCCTTTCATATAATTATTTATCTTTTAATTCATGAATTCATTACCATAATCTCACTTTTAACTAAAAGTATTTCATTAAGGTAAATAACTTAAACTAAAATTAAATGAAGATTTTATCTCCTAATGGAACATCTCATAAAGAGTCGCATTTCAGCTGAAATATGGAGACAAATATGTTATAATAAACTTTTCGTGGAACAACACTATTACTTTAAACTTTTTGGCGCAAGTATTATAATATTTCTTTTTAAATTATATAAAATTAAGGCCGTAGTGGAGCTGCGGTACAGTGTTGGTTATAGGTTCGATTCTCACTCCAGAGAAGGAATTAATTTCATTTCCATACTTTGTTAATGAGATAAAACACAGCGTTGACCTCCGCTATTCAACTTGCAATGTCCCAAAAATTTGGTGATACGTGAGAAACGGAGTGTCTTAACACTAGTTTCCCTTTGCCTTCCCTCGTATATGCGGGATACAGCGTGAAGCGAAAACCAAATGAATTTTCTTTTTCTCAATGGTGCAGTTATTATCAGTTAGATTAGTTGTCTATTGATATAATTCCAAAAGTTACAGATATTTATTTAGAATTTATTAAATAAAGTAATAGAAGTATTCTCTACAGTTTTGAAGATTGTCTCGCTTGGAACACATTAAGTAAAAAGATATTAGTGTAAGACACTCTAGTCTCCGCATTTTACACAAATTCAATACATTACGTATTCAATGGCGAAACTCAACGTCGAATATGAAAATAATTTTTCCACACCCTCTGAAAATCATGAGCGTATCTACGAATCTGTTTTATGTAAAAATTTAGGGTAAATTTTTTCTTAGTTATATTTTTAGGGATAGGCACAATATTATTCTAGGGTGGACACGAACCACCCGACCCACATTCTTCCATGTGCGTAGGAATAATGTTAATAATATCTAAAAATATTATGAATCAATGAAAGTATTGTTACGTTGTATAGCCTGTCATGGCACAGAGGCACAAGTGTGCGACTGTAAACCCGTCAGATTGTAAATTAATTTATTTCACTCCGGTAACAAGACAAAGCGTGTCGTTGAGTTCCTCCAATCGATATGCAATGTTTCGCTGAAAGTGAAAAAGTGTCTTGATGGAAACTGAGTATTTTAACACTAGGTTCCCAAGTTTCCTCTGCCTACCCTGCTATTTACTTAATACAGTATAAAGCTGAAAAAAGTATAGTTATGATAACTCAAAGAAATGCACTCTCATAAGCCGTAATATTATTTCGCAATGTTCCGATACAAAGGTTTGTTCAAAGATTGCTTGTTACTCGTGTATATAAATCTAGTATCATCTTGTTTCTCTATCAATTGGTTCATACTATGATATATCAAATAAAATACAGGAAAGAATTGTTTGAGCTTTGCCAGAGTAAATATTTTACCAGTTACTGTATGCGACTGTAAATGCGACAGGTCATGGGTTCGACAGTTTTCAAAGAGGCACTGGCGCAAATCTCGCTACGTTAAAATTTTTATACGTTTTATAAATAAGTATTTCTTTTCCTAAGTGTGGAATATCACCTTAAATTTATTGTAAATGATCATATAAGGGTTCGATTTCTTTCTTTTAAAGTACAGAACCCTGAAAACTAAATTAATAAACTACTATGTAAAACATTATAATTCATTAAAGCAATGAAAAGCACAAGCTATTCAAACGCAGCATTGACTTTGTAAGAACTTACGCTAATTGAATTCGAGTAAACTCTAAAGAATAATCAGATTAAATACATAAATCAGTGCGGAAAGTAACCTTTTTACTATAAAACATCGCGCGGTTGAAGCATTGTGAGCTTTTTTACTGTTGCAGAAAACAGGAATATCATAAAAAATATTTCCCTGCCGTATAAATAATATTTCTATAATAAAATATTGTTTCTAGGGTAGCCTAATGGATTCGGCTGCTTAAACGATATAAATATATACATGCTTAATATTAATAATAATATATTTAATTTATATTTTCTGCTTCACGGTGTATCCTGTATATGGCAGGGTAGGCGGAGGGAATAGAAATCTAGTGTTAAGACTTACTTAGTGTTTATATTAATCGGTTAATAAATAAAAAAGGTATATCAATTTATCGTTTTAGGGTTCGACAAAATTGCTACATTTTATTTATTTATATTAATTTAGATGAAATTTTGGTTATCAATGTATAGTTTTTATCCCTACGAAATGTAGTTTAGCTTCGCAATTTTAAAATTGATACAGAACCCTTAGTGGGCGAGTCTGACTCGCGCTTCACCAGTATTTTTACCCCCTCTGTATTTTCATCTTCTATTGTTCTTTTGTAAATTAAGGATAAAAATATATCTTCTAGGAATTAGGTGCAAAATAATAAACGGAGTTCATAAATTTAGGCTAGTTCTCTTCTAAGCCTATTAAATCAACTGCACTATCAAACCAAATATACTTTCTATATTTCATAATATAAAGTAAACAAAGTAAATATTTCAACATAAATACATACATACAAAAAATATTATAAATGTAATAATGTTATTAGAAATATAAAGAAATTGAGATTTGTAAATAAGAAGTGTAATTCAAGCGGGCGAAGCCGCGGGCGGGTCGCTAGTACATAATAAACATAAACCTTAACCAGAAGTCGGGCATCACAAAGAAAAAAAATAACAAAAATTCAATTAAAGAAGACCAAATATTGCTTTGAATTTTACATTTGTTAAAGTTAAATCATTCGTTCAACAACACTTTTTAATGTTTTTCTCAACAAAAGCTTTTCTGTCAAAGACTTCGAGGTAAATATGAGAAATCATAACGAAAGCTCCCTAATTAAAGTTACCTTTGATCCCGTTTAAAGTATAATTGTTAACACGTTTCTTGGTAAAACTCAAAATATATATTTCAGGAATTAATCTGTACTAAAGACCATTATGGCACAGCGTTTGAAAACGCGACGGGTGTGAATTTGATTCTCTTTCGGATGTAGTAATAAAGGACATAGTAATCAATTAATGTTTTGAGGCCTGTCGCGGCACAGGGGTACAAGCGTACGAGGAAATTAAGTATTTAATACTTTCATGGACTTGCTCTAGTAACGTGGATACGCGCGGCGTTGGGTTCCGCCTCTCAGCACGTAATATAGGAATAGAAATGTCTCTATGGAGACATAGTTTCTTAACATTAGGTTCCCATGTTCTTTTTACTACTCAGTTATTTGAATAAATAATGAATACAGCGAGGAAGTTGAAAAAAAAAGGGTAATACGTGTAATAGGGTAATAGTGTTAATCCACACTTAGTAAATATTGTTTTTAATGAGGAAAAAGGAAATGTTTTTTGTTATATTGTTCTAACAAATCACGATATCCCCCTGTATTACCCCAACGTACCTTAATTAAAGTCGTATTTTATTTCAATTTATATATTAAATGAAACCACTTAAAAATTCTATAATTAGTAAGGGCTTTGACCGTTGACGTTATTTCGATAAGGCTGTATATAGTGAAAAACGCCTTTATTTTATTTTACTTTTCTCTTTCTTTTATTTTTTGTACTTAGGCAGGGTAGGCTAAGGAACCTCGGGCACCTAGTGTTAAGTTACTTGGGAACCTAATATTTAAGACTATCCGCTCTTATTAAGACCGTTTCCCACTGTCCGCCGAATTTGAGACTTTGCGTGTTGAGCTCGTCGCTCGCTCGACGAAATTAAAATATTAATTACGTCATTTCCTGGAATGGGAATCGAACCGCAACTTGTCGTGTTTAATGTCGCACGCTTGTGCTCCTACGCCACTACTGACCTATGAATTATGAAAATAAACTGTCTAAAAACTTTTTGGATCAAAATGTTACCGACGACAAATTTTTAGAATTTTAAAGTATTCTTAGGGAAGAAAATTAAAATTTGTATTAAATGTAATACAATATAGTATGGAATACAGTGCGAATTCACTCTATATTCCATTTTATATCGGTATCGTGTTACTAGAATAAGAAAATCAAAATAATTAGCTTCCCTTATAGGAATTCTACCTCACGATCCCAGTGTTTATAGTCACATTCTTTGCCACGATGATCTAACACAAATAGTTTCTTTTCCAGCTTCGTGCTGTATCCCTACATAACAGGGTAGACAGAGCGAATTTGGGAACCTAGTATTAAGACACCTTGTTAAGGCGGCGGTGTTAAGTTCCGCCACTTGACACGCAATACCTCAAAGGAAAGGCGGAAAGTGGGGATCGGAATTTTACGCCGCGGAACTCAACATCGCCGCCTTAACAAGGCGAAAGCAAGAAAAAAAGATATTAATATTTTTATTTATTTATTTTCTCGAGTGGGCATCGAATCCGCAACTTGTCGCGTTTACAGTCGCACATTTGTGCCCCTACACCACCACAGACCTCAAAAAGATCATAATCAGCAATAATCACCATTTATATAATCATCAGAATATTTTAAATAATTCATAATAACGTTTTAAGTAAAATAAACTCGATCCCCTTTAAATTCAAAGATCGTTTGCTACAAGAAGTCGGTCTCAAGAGACTTGTGACTCCTTTAATCCTTTAATGTGTGAAAAGAACGTCGTCTATCATTAATAAACTAAGAAAATTTAGTCTTTCTCTCCCTCTTTCAGCTTCATGTTCCCGTTCCGATATTCCGTTCCCATTAAGCCACCTCCGTTCCCTATTTTCCACCAAATTTTACAGAAAATGTGTCAGTTTCTTTTCTAACATTGCTATAAGATTACTTTCATACGTTGAAGTTTTAATCTATACTTCTTATACTCTAATGACTTTGTAGTATAGAAACATTTTGTTATGAGTTCGTAACAAAATTTTTACTTCAAAATACTTACAGCTCAGGGCTGTTGTATACAAGAAAATTGCTTCCTCGATACACAGGAGGAATGAAATTGGACGGAAAATAAGAAAGTGGCCATTTTTATTGAGATCTAGTTAACTTTATGTTTTTGACACTACTGTAACATGTTAGGTAAGCTCAAAAGCAGACAGCCTGTTAGTGCATAATTATTACTTAAGAGATGTTTATATGTCGATAGTTATACTTCACGATAATCAACATAAAACGCGAATGATCTTTTTTCGTTTTTCTTTAATTTTTTTTGGTGGGTGGAGAACTGAGAGTCTTGACCCTAGGCTCTCTCTCTCTGCAATACAGCGTGAAGCTGTAATCACTGTAGGAAGTTATTTGAAATTTTCAGTATTATTTAAACATCATTTATTTAAATTAAACACATAGCTTTTTATTATCACCTAAAAAAATTAAGCTGTTGAAGGAAAATGATTCCTTTTTCCGAGCTGGAAATAAACCAATTTACTTCATATTGGCCAAGTATTTGAAGCTATTAAAAAGCCTAATACCATTTTCACAAAACATAAGTACTACTAAGTAACACCTCGATAAACTATCACTACATGATAAAAGAAACCACACTAAAATCGGTACAATAGTCCAGGAGCTACGGTACCACAGACAGACATATACATTTTTGGCGGCTCAAGGGCTCAAAGTATTAAAATTCACTCGATTTTGATCAATGATAGCAAAATAATGACTTTTAGTGCTAAGTTATTACCATTGTAAGTTATTACCATTACGAGTAGTAACTCGTACGGGGCGAGGCCGCGTGAACCAAATTCATTTTATTTAGCTTGCTGGGGACCGACGCGGCGCGGGCGGAATGAAGTGTTGCCATCGGCTTTCCATATCGTATTCGCGATGTATTGACGTTATATTGGTTGAGAAGGCGGTTTAATGTATTTTGTATGTAATATATATTAAATATATATATTAACTGTAAACGAGAATTTATTTTCATTTTCATGGTTCCGGTAACAAGACAAAGCGAGGTAATGTTTCGTTACTGAAAATTAAGTGAAGAGTGGATTACAGAGTGTCTTACTTCTATACTCTTGCTGTTTATTATGTTGTATGTGAGATATGTCTCACACGCTGTAGCGTGCAGCTAAAATAAATATATATTAAAATGGAATAGCAGAGGCCTGTCATATACATAAGCGTATGACTGTAAACGCGACTAAAAAAAAAGCGGAGGCCATCGGTGCGCAGCGCAGTTGTGTACGACTGTAAATGTGACGGTTGTGGGTTCGTTACCACTCGGGATCGTCAAGTATTTGATATTTTTATTAGATTTTCGCTGTATGCCGTATAAAGCAGTGCAAGCAGAGGGAACTTAGTTACCTAATGTAAAAATATTCTGTTCCCATTAAGACACTTCCGTTTCGCATTTTCCACTGAATTCTGGTGGCATTGTGTTGAACAATTTTGAACGACGAAAATAAAAAGTTAAATATTTAATTTCCTCGTGGGCTATATAGTTCACAGCCTGTCATACTTAATCGCATGCTTGACTGCGCTACGACTTAACTCTTACATCGTCTAAAAATATACAAAAACTATTCTAATGACAGTGAAAATTGGAAAACGGATTTTTTAAAATAGGAAGTTCGTCTCTTAACACTAAGTTTCCAGGTTCCCTCTGCCTTCCCAACTGCAAGATACAAAGTGATCATAAAAAAAAAATTAAAAGACACCACCTTCACAATCGCCTTTCAACACACAGCGTGGTACAACCACGATACGGTATTAAAATTTTTATAGCCGCAATATTCTGCATTACCAAAGCGACCGCACTCGCTTCAATTTATAGGGCCAATGAAACATGTGTCATTTCCTTAATGCCCCAGACGATGTATGATAGTACGGTGACTGTGAAATTTATTATAATAGTTTACGTTTTCACTTGATAGTGGTGTTTTTATCCAACTGCGTGTTGCAAAGGAGGGTAATGTATTTATCAGGCTATGTGTGTTTTTTGTGGCGTTGTAGAGACCAAGTATCTTGGTCAATTTTGATCAAATCCACAACCTGTAGTTTACAGTCACACGCTTGTGCCCTTGCGCCACGATAGGCTTACATTAGGAACGAAGTTAATAAATCATAACAAAAAAAATATAATTAAAAATATGAATATAAGAAACAAATAATCAACTAAAAAACACTAAAAAGAAGAAAAAGAACGGGTTTTTTTTATTTATTGTGATATATATTTTTTGTATATATTTTATAAACAACATGGAAAAATTATAATGAGGCATTTGAAAGATCGACCAAGCACTTTTTTTTCTTAGGATGGTATTGTGATGACTTAGAATACAGCCAGAGTACATGAATGAATGATGCACGCAAAGATACAAGTTTGCTACTGTAAATGCTTAGAGTAGCTCGTGTAACGCACATGGCGGGGTAGGTATGGAACTTGAGAACTCAGTGTTAAGACACTCCGTTTTTATTAGGATAGTTCCGCTCCCTACATTCCGTCGAATTTGATCCATCGGCAAAACTCAAAGCCACGCTTTGCCTTTTCTTCAGAGCGATGGAAATGATAATATTAAATATATCATTTCCTCGAGTGGGGATCGAACCTATTACCTTTGCGTATACAGTCACATGCTTGTATCCCTGCGCCACGACAGGCTCCACCAACAATAATTAACTTAATTAACATTAAAATGAGAAAGCGTAACGTAAAGCTCGCACCAATAAAACAGATACTCCCTAAATCAGGATTAAATTAATTCATTTCAAACGGTCAAATACTAAACTGTAATTACATAACCTACAAGTACTAATCAGCTTTATCATGTTTTTTATATTTTTATTGTGGTTCTTTATATTTATGAATATCCTGTTTGTTTTACGTTGATTCGCGGGTTCAAATCCTGTTTCGTAAAAGTATTGGTACATTTTTAAAAAGTATTTAGAAAAAAATTATACGTTTTATTAATTTTGTTAAATTCATAAAAGAGTGATACTTGATTGTTTTTAATGGGAATATAGTGTCTTACACCACTAGGTCAAAAAAGTTATACCATCAGTTACGGACTATACACCCACAGTGATTACATAAGTATTCTAATTATAAAATGCCCCGATATATCTACATGATAGAGAAAATTAGAAGAAAGAGAAAAAGACGCTGTACCATTTTACTACAACAACCACTATATTGATTATTTTGTTACTTCACATTTTTATTGTCTTGTTACTAGAGTGAAAAGTTGAAAAAGAGTTACTTGCGTTTATAGTAAAATAGCAGTATCTAGTCAGTTCAGGCAGTATCTGATCGGAGATGATAGACATATTCGTATATCATATACGCAGAGAAGGCGGAGGGGACTGGGGACCTAGTGTTAAGATTCATCCGTTACCAACTTTCCACTAAAGTGAATTAAGATGGATCTGTAAAGACAGTTGCTAGCAATCATAAAATCATTCCCAGCATTTATTAAGAATATAATAAAAATTACAATGGCTGCGTTCACAAAGGAGAATACAAGAATTGTAAAATTAAAAAAAAAACATATATAGAATAAAGTGTAACAGGCTTGTGTTGCAGTTTTATTAGGGTTCCCTCGAAATTACTAAATATATTGTTTTCTCCATTTTATAGATTCACACTGTATTAAGCATAAAGCAGAGTAGGCTGTGGGAACCTGGTGTAAAGACACTCCGTTCCCCACGCAATGCCTAATTTTCATGACATTGTTGGTTGAGTGGCAGTACTCAATGTAATGAGGAAATGAAAAATATCATCACTCCAGACAGTAGCATTTACAGCGTGACTTGAGTTTGATATAAATGTAATGAACAATTTTTTTTTTCTATATAACAACATTACAATATTAAGTTGATACCAAAACACACAAAATTATTAATTTGACGTCCAAAGTAACTACGGAATCTGAAGACAGGAAACGAAAACCCACTTGTCATGACTTTTCTCTTACATTTTGTTAGTGACAGGTAGAAATTAAATCTCACTCGGCCAGCACTTATTAAAATCTGGCCGAATGCCGAAAAAATACTTTTTAAAGCCGCTGTGTTTATAAAAAAGCCGCGACTGTCCTCAATGTAAAAGATAGCGCAGCGCGAATATTTTAACGTGGAAATAACTCATTTTCTAAAGGTATGACAATTTTAGTAATACTGTATTCTTTGGTCGTGTATATAATTTGCTTCCTTCCTTTTTACTCTATTGCACTACGCAAAGGAGGTTAATGTGTTTATCTGTCTATGTATGTATGTTCGTTAGAAATAACAGTCGGAATCTAATATTCAGCCAATTAAATCCTCACAGGGAGCTCTGTAAATTTATAAAGGTCACAGCTATAGTAGTATTATATTGCTTTTGTTGATTGCTTTTATCTTTTTAGTGTAATGCAGTGTTTTTTTTAATTATTTTTTATTAAATATGTAATTAGGTTTATAAAATCTTTTAGTTTTGTAACTACCGGTACTAAGAAAGAAGTATTATAAGTTTAACGTGTCAATCAGTCTGTATTTGTCTGTGGTAGCACTGTAGCTTCTGAATGCTTGAAACGATTTAAGTCCGGTTTGCTTTAATCGATAGCTCCATTGATCGTTTTATGAAAATTGCATTACCATTTTCAGATCTTGTTGCGCTTTGCCGTGATGAGATATTTTTTTGGTCCATTTCACCGTTTTTTACAATTTTTCATATTGTTTGCTTCTTATTTTTACGCTAGAATCCTCATACCTATATTAGGCCTGGCAGAAGAAACCTTATGTAAGACTTAACACGTCATTCCCTACAATTCGCCCCAATTGGAGAAACTACGTTGCGTGTTAAGTGGCGATACTCAACGCCACGCTTATTTTTTGTGAGAAACATGAAAATAATTAATTTACCAGAGTACGAATCAAACCCACAAGTGCTAACTAAAAATATTAAATCAATGACAAGGCTGTACACAAGCTGTACACAAATTCAAATATCCGGGGTAATAAATAAGAAATACCTTCGTAACATCCTCGGAACATCACGACGCAATAAACGTTCAAGATCGTTCCGTTTCACTTGCTCCTTACTGATCTTAATTATTAAGATTACGATATTGTGGGATTTATTATTTATTAGATAATTAATTAATGGAGGCCTGTCGTGGCGCAGCGGTACAAGTGTATCTGTAAACGCGACAGGTTGTGGGTTCAATCCCCACTTGAAAAAATGAAAAAATAATTAATATATTCTCAAATTAGATATTTAATGTTTTCATTTCCTCGCTCTGGTAACAAGGCAAAGCGGCTTTTAGTTCCACCGCTCAATAAGTAGTGTTTCAAGTTCGGCGGAAAGTATAGAACGGTACGCAGTGTCTTAATACTAGATTTCTTAGTACCCTCTGCCTACCCTGTCATATACGGGACGCAGTGTGAAGCTAAAAAAGGGGTTTAATAGGGATTTGGCAGTTGGTTCGATTTTCACTCGAGGGAAGGAAATATTTGCATTTTCTTGTGCTTGCAAAAAGACAACACGGTGTTGAGTTCCGATATTCGATACGCAATGTCTCAAAGTTAGCGGAAAGTCGGGAACGGAAGTGTCTCTGCCTACTCTAACTTGTGCGTGAAATTTAAAAAAAAACAAGAAAGTAAGACAAAATATGGTGTTGAGTTGTGGTGTATACCATAAACATGTAATATCTAGAATTAGGTGAATTCTATTTCATTTTTGTCGATATCAAGGTTAAAGCGCGGCGTTAAGTACCGCAATTCCAAGCACAATATCTCTAATACAGGTTGAAAACGGATTGCTGTATTAACACTAGGCTCCTGCCAGCCCTGCAATATGTAGACCACAGCGTGAAGCTAAGGAAGAGGTACATATAAAGTTGATGTTTTTCAAGGAGTTATTGGTGTTTATACTAAATTTAATTTAAGATCGTCGATCGGAGAAGCTACCGACTATAAAAAATGATTTTTTTGGAGAGAGCACCTGAGAAACGGCTATATCATTTGAGAAACGAAACAGAAGCTTAATGTTAAATAAATCGCTAATTCAGAAGGTAAGGATATCAGGACGTATGTTTATATATTGTCATTGGATTTAATATCCGTTAAAATTTTTAAAGTGTCCGTTACAAACTTATATACAATATATACAAAGCTGACAAAAGCGTATCAAATTAGCATTTATTATAAGATT
The DNA here is from genome assembly GCA_018249855.1 of Eueides tales michaeli. Taxonomy (NCBI): domain Eukaryota; kingdom Metazoa; phylum Arthropoda; class Insecta; order Lepidoptera; family Nymphalidae; genus Eueides; species Eueides tales. The sequence continues at coordinate 1,551 of DWMZ01003215.1, read as the reverse complement.
TTTATACTATGTATTACTTATAGAAAATGATTATTTTTCTTAATAATGAGGTCTGTCGTGGCGCAGAGACACAAACGTGTAAAAGCGACAGATTGTGGGTTCAAAGCCTACTCGAGGAAATGAAATATTTAATATTTTTAATTTTAATATTTAATGATTTTATTTCGCTCTGGAATCAAGGCAAAGCACGGTGCTCCACTTAATATGCCTCAAATTTGGCAGAAAGTAAGGAATGGAACGGAGTGTCTTAACACTATGTTCCCGAGTTCCCTCTTCTTACCCTGCCATGTACTCGTACATGCCGGGATACAGCGTGAAAAAAGAAAATAATATTTTTCTTTACTAAATTCATTTTTCTACGTCTGTCTTAATCTAACGATGATCGTAAACGAAGGAGGCGACGCGACGTATCTATTATAGAGAAAATTGCAAGAAAATCTTTTTATCGGACCGTAAGCTCCAAGTTAATGCCTTAATTATTACTTTTGGACCTACTTTATGGTTCATCGTCGGCATCATTTATTTTTTTAATATAAAAGATGTTTGGCGAAAAATATTTTGTAAATCTTTTTTGACACTTTTTTTGGTGTTTTGTGGATTGTTTATTCACTGTTTGAGATATCTATCAAATAATGAACAAAAACGTGACCTAAGCTATAGCTTAAGCTATAGCTTTCAAATAATATTTAATGAACTCTGTCATGGCGCAGGGGCACAAGCGTGTGACTGTAAATGCGACAGTTTGTTAGGTAGATTCACACTCGAGAAAATGAAATATTTCATACTTTTATTTTAAATATTTAGCGTTTTTTCTTCGCTCTGGTAACAAGACAAAGAGCGGCTTTTAGTGCCGCCAGCCAACTCGAAACGCCTCAAATTTTGTGGAAAGTGGGGGACAGAACGTCAACGTGAAGCTAAACAAATACCCTTTCTTCCTGCTTCTATATTTCAATACAATATTGTAAGGTAGCAATAATTTATCACGTTTCAAACACTTTATTATGCGTGATCACGATCCGTCCAGCGCCAGTTGTAGACGTCTGTCTGTTTTGTCTAAGCGCGTTGTGATTTTCAGTTCAGCTTTATAATGTAAATATCTGCGAGGCCTGTCGAGGCGCAGGGCTATGACTGTAAACGCGACAGGTTGTGGGTTCAATATCTACTTAAGGAAATGATATATTGAACATTTCTAAACGAAATATTTCATATTGTTTCTTCCCTCTGGTGAGATGATAAAGTACGGCCATGAGTTCCGCCACTTAACATGCAATGCCTTAAATTTGGCAGAAAGTGGCGAACAAAGTGTCTTAACACTATGTTTTCAATTTCCCTTTGACTGCCCTGCCATGTGCGGGATACAGTGAGAAACTGAAAAAAAGTAAATATTTTGTGGAATATTTGTAAAGTCAGTATTATAGTTTTACATTTAATCAGACAATTGGTTGTATAATATTTTTCTTTTCGAGTCTTTACGCAGGGGCTCAAGAGTGCCACTGTGTCGTGATAGGTTGTAGGTTCGATACCCATTCAAGGAAATGAAATACTTCATAT
>DWMZ01003214.1:0-13015 GCA_018249855.1 Eueides tales michaeli | reverse complement strand
TATATATATATATATATATATATATATATATATATATATATATATATATATATATATATATATATATATATATATATATATATATATATATATATATATATATATATATATATATATATGTTATATGTATTTTATTAACCACAAATATATCCAGAACTGCACTACCCTTATGTTATTTTTAGTAATCATATAAGAAAAACTATAGTAATATAAATTTGAGAATTTGTGGGTAAACTGGGTACTAGGTGGTACAACTTGTCATCACCTGTAAGGAAGATTTGTGAGAAGTGCGGGATCAAATCCTGTTACGTTAAAATTTTTATACGTTTTCAAAAAAAAAAACTTTCCTAATATAAATTTGAACTATTTGTACAGTTAATTTCAATCAGAGTGTCGGAAAATGGAAAGTTTAAATGTGTAAAGTATACAAGTTTTATTTCTTTTCATTTGATAGAAAAAGCTAAATCTTAGGCAAAAGCTCTTATCCATAGCGTTTTCTTAGCAAAATATTATATAGAAATAAAAATCCTAATACAATCTTCCGTACATACACAAATAGGGTCACAGAGGCGACACTTTGATTGTCTAACTGGACACTCGCCAACGAGTGCCACGTTATTAATAATGTAAATGCGTTTAGAAACAGCTATGAGATACATGATGGACGAAATTTTAGCAAACAATATTATGATGCGTTAAATATTGAAGGTTGTAGTGGCGCAAAGGCCCAGACACTGTACACGCGACAGGTTGTGGGTGGGTGTGGGTTTGATATCCACTTGAGAAGAAGAAAATTTTCTTTTTTGCATGGCTTTGAGCTCCTCAAATTCAGTATAGAGACTTCTTGAGAACTGAGTGTTTGGACTCTAGAATCCCAAGTTGCCTTTGCCAGTCCTGTCATTCCACAAGCTGATAAAAATATTATTAATAGTAATATTATTAATATAGCTTCATAAAGTACACGCCGCTTGAAAATTAGGAAGAAAATGTTGAATGAATTGTTTTAGCACTAGACCAGAGAAGGAAATACATAAAAGAATACTATGCAGTCCAATAGAATTGTCGCATTTATATAAAAACTAGAAAATTTTACCGTCTCCTAATAATAATAAAAAAGAACATTTCACAGTAACAAATAATATGATTGGGGGGTTTAGGCAGAGGGAACTTGGGAACACATCGTTCCTCTTCCTTTCAGCCGAATTTGAAGCATTGCGTGTTGAGTGGCGGATCTCAACGCCGCGTTTGGCTTTGTCACCAGAACAAAAAAATGAAAACATTAAATATTTAAACATGAGAATATGAATATCATACCACCAAAATCCTCGCCACCACTGCGCCTAACGTATAAATAAGCTTTTCTAATTAATATCTATGAAGCTTATCGACATATTACAATATTACAGCCGTAATGCGTGTAATCTTTTCTAATCTCCCCACTTGAGATAAAGTTAATTGCGTCGCGGAATAATATGTTATCAGTTCGATTTCCGCGTCGGTTCAATAGAACAAGTGTTTTGTGTGTTTGTTGTTTTATTGATTATTTTTTATATATATATTTGTAGCTAAAGAGTTAGAGAGAGAGCTTCACGTTATGTCTGGATTGAACCTGGTGTTGAGACAATTTGTTCCTCAATTTTCGAGACCGTGATATTGTATGACAGATATTAACGCCGGGTGATTGTATGGCGGATATTAACGACGCGTCTTGTTACCTGAACGTGGAAATGATAATATTGTTATAAATGATAGTAAGGCAAAAAGCGCGGCGTTGAGTTCCGCCACTCAACACGCATTGCCTCAAATTCGGCGGAAAGTGGGGAACGTATGTGGAACGGAGCGTCTTAGCACTAGGTTCCTGGGTTCCCTCTGCCTACCATGCCTCGTGCGGGATACTGCGTGAAGCTAAAGAAAGAAAAAAAATATAAATAAGTAATAATGAATTTCCTGGAGTGTGTCGATTTGACAAGTGTTGCGTTTACAGTCATAGAGTGCACGTCCGTTGTGTAATTGAAGATTTTTTTATATTGGTACACTTATAGAGAATATTTTTGAAACGACTTACTCATTTGCACGCTATATACACATGGCAGGGTAGGCAGAGGGAATTTGGGAACCTAGTGTTAAGACACTCCGTTCCACATAGGTTCCCCACTTTCTGCCGAATTTTGAGGCATTGCGTGTTGAGTGGTGGAACTCAACGCCGCGTTAAATTACCAGAGCGAAGAAATGAAACATTAAATATTTAAATTGAAAATATTAAATATTTCATTTCCTCGACTGGGGATCGAACCCTTAATCTGTCGGTTACAGTCACACTGTTGTGGGGCTGCGCCACTACACGACTTAAAAAAGAGAATTTCAGTTTGACCAATACAGTATGTATGTATGTCCACGATTATATCGTGCTTGGCTGAATCGATTTCGATGTGGTTTCAGAAGGAGTATTTGATAAGTTTAGAAAGGTTTTGGTATTTTAATCGACTTAAGAAAAATAATATTTCTGTTTTGTATCGTATGTGTGTGTCAGCAATTATATGTTATTGAAGTCAGTACTTTTTAAATTTTTTTTTTATTATTCTTCTTCTGCATTCTCCTCCCTCCCTATAAAAACTAATTAAAATACAATATTTTCTTGCATTAACATAAAAATATTTTATTTATTATATGTACGTACTGTATGGAGGCTTACATATATTGTACATATCTAATACAGTTATCCATACTATCTTTTTTATTTATATTGACAAATTTTTCCTATGTCCACCTACAAACAGTAAACATACTTCCTTAGTTTTATGAACTGGATTTTTAAAATGTCACGGTCATTTTATATATATTTTTGTGCAGTCATTTATATAATATATCAAAATTGAGCAAAAAGTATAGAAAGAAATAAATATTAAGCGTTATGTTTTCTTTTTGAAGTCTATTATTTAGAATATGATGAAATTCAATCGCTTTTTTTCAGGGCAGACAGAGGGATCTTGGGGACATAGTGTTAGGACACTTCGTTCTTTTTCCCCACTTTCCACCGATTTTCAAGCATTGAGTTAAATTAAAACTTTGGGAAATAAAATAATTAATATGTTTATTTATTTTTTTGCTCTGGTCAAAGTACCTACGGCAAAGACGAAGAAGAACAAGAAGAAAGAAGAAGTTTAGATTCGACACCCAACTCACAATGCCTTAAATTCGGTGGAAACTGGTAAACGAAAGTGTCTTGATTGCATTATCATGTTATAGCTTTGGTAATGAAAAAAGACAATCCATATATTGCAAGAATCGAGACAATCCATCTATATAATAATATCGTAACAAAGCAGTGTCTGTATATATTGAAAGTATATAACACAAAATCTTATTGGTTGCATTTAGTTATGTAATACAACCAAAATATTTTTTCATTTGTTCATAAGTTTCTTTGTTAATCTGTGCATTTGTTCACTCTAATCTTAAAAACGAATTTAATTGCATTTTGGCAAGCATTCTTTAAAAAATTGTGTTTGTTTGTTGAGTGGTGAAACTCAATGCCTTTTTGCCATAGAAAAAAACAAGAAAATATTAAATATGTAATTTCATAGAGTGGGGATCGAACCTACAATCAGTAGCATGCCTATACCTCTGCGCCACGTCAGTCCTCTGTAGCTAGTCAATTAAGAGTAAAACCACTTACACGCCACAATACAAAATTTAATTAGCTTTACAACAGCTTACAGTCACGTTTGATTACAAGGTGTTGGAGCTTCACGCAATATTTTGATAAGAGATATCTGTTATCAGACAATAATGCTCTAATATTATATTATATACGTAGGTTTATCTAAATTTGATGAAAGATTCGGGCTTATTAAACCATGGCTACCTTATCACTTTTATTATTGTTGACACTCTATGTAGAGACTTTTTTAGATTAATTAAAATATTATATGTAAATATTTGATATTTTCTTTTGTTTTTTTTTAATATTTAATTTCTTCTTCAGCTTCATGTCCTGCACATGGCAGGGTAGATAGAGGAAATTTGGAAACCTAGTGTTAAGACACTCCGTTCCGTTCTCCATTATCCACCGAAATGGAGCACCTGCACGACGACAGGCCACGTATATTTATTAATATTATAACTCAAAGGATTTTGTTTGATTGATCGAGTTTATCTCAGGAACTACTAATTTAAACCGAAAAATGTATTTTTGGATTGTCTATATTTATCAAAAAATACTGTAGTATATATAATAACATTATCATAATCGATTAAAGCCCAATATTCGTTGAATCTGAGGTATTGTGTGATAAAAGTGGCACTGAACGCTGCGCTTTGCCTCGTTGTTAATAACGTTGTAACGAAAGTGGACAAATAGACTAACAAATAAAAGATTACTCGACATTTTTATTATTATTTAAATACATCTACTCGTATATGATACAGTGGCAAAGCAACTACCTGTAAGCGTGCCACACACGGAAATTAATTATCTTCTTTTTTGCTCTATGAATATCAGACAGAGTGCAGCGCTTGAATTAAGCAAGTCTCTCTCGGTATATGCATTGTGCAGAAATAACGTGAACTTTAAAATTATACAATAAACATTTGCATAAGACGATATAATAGAAAATTCAATGAAAAGCTTTTTTAAATTTTAAAATGTAAATCAAAGGAATTTCAATACTGGTCAAAATGAACGTGACACAAAACACTACGTTCTCTGTATATCTTTTTCGCCTCGTCCACTTTCATCAACGTCAACATAAATGTCCTCCGGGGGTTCTTGTACTTTTCACATCATACTCTGTTCTCGAAGGTTAGAAGAGGTCGTCCAGAGAGAGAGCCAGGCTCTCTTAACATTAACTTTTATTTCAAATTTTTGTGGTCATTATTTTATTCTTTCGTAATGCCTTTTTAAACTTTGGCAAACACTAAAATTTGGCAAAAACTGATCAGTCATGGCTAAATTTTAAAATAAATTAATATTTATTTTTAAATTTAGCCAAGACTGATCCCGGGGAAAAGTGAGGTACGGAAGTGTGTTACTAGGTAACACTAGGTTCCCAAGTTCCCTCTATATATCCTTAATAACAACGTAAAAAAATAATTATAAAAACAAATTTATTTAATACCCTATAGTAAAAATTCAAAGACAATAAAATTATATGAAATTATACTTGAAACGGAAACGGATGTATAATAACGGGGAGGATAATCTGCGATCTCGTAATGGCGCTTTCGGAAACATTTGATGTTTATTAAAATCACAAAACCTTCACAGACCGTTTTATTGAGAGCTTCGTCGTCCATTGAAAGTGAAAGCTTGATAGAGCTATACTCAATATTTTATTGAGTTGACTTTTTTTAAATATTTAATATTTTTTCGCTCTGGTCACAAGGCAAAGCGCGGTGTTGAGTTCCGTCACTCAACACACAATGCATTAAATTCGGAAGAAAGTGGGAAACGGTACAGAGTGTCTTAACACTAAGTTCCTAAGTTTCTTCTACCTACCCTGCCATGTGCGGAATACAGCTTGTAACTGAGATTATTTAATTTAAATAATAACAATAATTAATTAGTAATATTAAATAAACAGAGTTATTATTATTATAAATTGAATTATTGAGTAATAAATATTAAAAGAAAAGTAACATCAAATACTCAGATTTTTATTTTTTCATAGTAAAAAGACAAGGCCCGCTTGAATTTTGCCGTACAATATGCAATGTCTCAAAAATAGAGTGAACTCAACATTAGATTTGATTAATCTGTTTGAGTAAAAATGTATTTTTCTTAGTTTCACGCTGTATCACGCACGTGACAAAGTAGGCAAAGTTCCCTTCGCATATTTTACCTTATATATGTTAAAAAATATAAAAAATATTTAGTATTATATAATTGAAATGATCCAAATTAACGACACGGAATTCTTATTGTGACGAAAGCTCAAAAGCTACAGTTAAAAAAATGTTCAAAGCTTTCTATCTCTACATATTTCTGCTTAGAGTGTATGTAGATTTTATTCCATCGGGTCGGATATTAATTAGTGCAGGGCGAGCGGGCTGCGGTCGTCGCTCGTATGAAGTGGGACACATTTTTTTAATTACCCAACCCGGCTCCCAACCCCCTACCCTCCTCTTAGCAGCATATGTCCCACACTGCACATTGAATTCGTATGCTCTTTTCGAGGGTGAAATTTGACGGACAATTTGGCTCTAAAACCTTTATGTGGATTGTGAAAATTAATATAGATATTCTATTAAAGTGATGATAGTTTTGTTTTTTTCTTTTAATTTCAGGCAGGGTAGGCAGAGGGAACCTGGGAACCTAGTGTTAAGATAATCCGTCCGTTTAGTTTTTGTGTAATATTTGTGTATTTATTCACTCGTGTTTAAAGTTTTGATCGTTTGTGCTTTACAATAATATTGTTTTGAATTTTACAGATATTCAATTTACGAATAGGTGTTACATGTTGAATGATCTTTAAGTGATTGCTGAAAAAAATCTTATAGGGGACCATTATTATTGTAATTGGGCCCAAACTAGTGTTTTTTTGTCTGTTTATCTGTTTGTCTGTGCGTTTGTACGCGCTTATTTTAGAAACAACCTACCACATTTGAGTGCAGTTTTCACTTCTATATTTCAGGTACCTTATTTCAACATGTAATATTTGTTTTATTTAAATGTGTTGATAAATAAAAAAAGTAACGTCAATTGAAAAATATTTAGTTTGACAAAATTCCTACCTTTTAATGTCATCTTAAATATGATAACTTTATTATAATAATAAAGTAGCTGAGATTTGTAAAAATATAAAATACTGTAATTCAAGCGGGTGAAGCCGCGAGCAGGTATCTAGTGCAATATGTATTTAAGGCCAAAGACACGTCAACCCGACGGTTGTGAGATTGATTTTCTCGCAGGGAATAAAATATTGCATTTCCCCGTTCTAATAATATAAGAAAAGAAATTTAATTCCGCCTCTCAACACGTCAATGTCTCGAAAATATAAATTTTAATTTAACTATTTTATTCAAATTAAGAAATCACATGCTTAAATTTTTTTAATGCCAAGCAATTTACTCTCCACGTCACACCCTGTAACCAGTTCATAGCAGGGTAGGTAGGTCACTTTCCGAATCCATAACATTTTAAAAAATAATAGTCATGGTTGAGAAGCTACAACTCATACATTTGTATACTTCTCATCTGTAATATAAGTACACTTATCTAAATTTGATTAAATTTCAACATAATTACTATTGAATTAAACGTTAATTAAATAATTACTTGTCTGTTAATTTTTTTTATTTTCCCGCGTATGTCAGGGTAGGCAGAGGGAACTTGGAAACCTAGTGTTAAGACACTCTGTTCCGTTCCTCACTTTCCGCTAAATTTGGGTCCGTCAAAGTCGACAGGTTGTGGGTTGGATCCCCGATTTCTTCGCCTTGGTAAGAAGGCAAAGCGAGCTTTGCCATACAAGACACCTTAAAATCGGCGGAGGTTAGGGAACGGAACAAAGTGGCTTAATAGTACATTTCTATATTTCCTTTGTCTACCCTGCAATCTAATGGATACATTGTAAATCTAAAAAAAAACAATAATCATTTCCGTAGTTGCTATTGTACTTAAAATATACCTTTTTTTTAAAAAGTGTCCAATGTTATATTTTATAAATTTTTTATATTCAATTACACCCAATACCTATTTGTAAAAAAGCTTTTATATTTTTGCAAAAGACTTTCCCCAAAAGTTTTTAGAAGTAATACAAGTGTTTGAAGCGAGTTATAGTGCAGTGGAGTGTTTAGGCACTCTATGGCAACATGATATGATATATCATGACGTAACATGCATTTACAATAAATATCATAGTCACGTCGTTCCAGTGTTTTAAACCTCACTTTCGAAAAATCATCAGATACAGATTTTTTATTATTTGTTCCACAAAATATACATATTTTATGTAAACGTAGAGCAGTTAAATCCGAAAGTAATCAGCACCAATACACATTTATTAAGTATCTAATAAACCTCGATAAAAAAAATTAAAAAAACAGCTTTTGCACTTTTATAAAAGACGAAACAAGCACAACTGTGTGTGACTATAAACGCGAAAGCTGTGGGTTCGATACCCATACGTGAAAATGAAATATTTATTACGCGACTTCGTCCGCGTTCACTATTTTGGTCATAGTGACTTACACACAAAAAAGATAGATATACGCTGTCGCGGACTTTTATTTAGAACTATTTAAGATAAATAATACAGTAATTATCTTTGTAACTTCAACGATAAAAAAAGTTTTTTTTAAAATCGGTTTTCCCATATTCGGTTTTCCTATCATCGGTTTTCCCATCTACGTATTAAGAACCTCCTCCATTTTTGCAGTCGGTTAATAAAATGAGATGATAGTCAGATACAGATCTCCCAATTGCGTTATTATCCGAAAAAACCGCCTCAGTGCCTTTCAAATTTGAAGGTTGCCCTTAATTTTTCCAGGGTTCCATCATCAGATCCTGATCTCCTTACCATGAGACCAATTGTAAAATATACCCTCTCGAACAAAAAAAGAATTTTGAAAATCGGTCCACCCATCTTCGAGTAATCGGGGAATATACATAAAAAACCTCCTTTTTTATGTCGGTTAAAATCCCTACAAATTTTAACTTATTATATTATTCTGATATCAAAGCTATATTACTGCAAAGTTTCATAAAAATCCATTCAGTAGTTTTTGCGTGAAAGAGTAACAAACATACAACTTTCGGATTTATAATATTAATAAGATTTTAACATTAAATATTTCATGTTTTCATTTCTGTACTTGTTAACAAACAAGGCAAAGCGCGGCGTTGAACTCCGCGATGAACACGCAATGTGTTCAGCGTAAAGTAGGGAATGGAATGGAGTATCTTAACACTAGGTTCCCAAGTTCCCTCTTCTTACCCTGGCATGTGCCGGATATAATGTGAAGCTGAAAAAAAGACAGAGTTTTCTCTACTTTAACTTTTCAAATGTAAGTATTTAACAGTAGTAACACAAGTGTTTAAACCAAGTCGTAACGCTTTCAATGGGGTGTCGGATTGTTCGTAATAAATATTATAATTATATCGCTCCCACAGCGCCACACCTCAGGGAGCTCGGGGGACCGAAAGCCCCTACGGTAAATATTGTTTGAAAACTTGGATTATTGGATGATTTGATAAAATTATTGAAATATATATTTTTTTATAAGAACGAATTATTACTTAAAAAGGACTAGATTTTTTTATCAATATGCTATTATAGAGTAATTAAGATACGATACAATATTAGAAATATATATATATATATATATATATATATATATATATATATATATATATATATATATATATATATATATGTGATGTTAAATAACTTGAATTTAAAAAAAATATCTTATAATTTTTTTTTGCATCGTATTTTGGATAATTTCTCCAAAATTTTCACCTAAACTAAGTGGGAAAACTCCAAAATTTTCACCTAAACACAATGCGATAAAATGATACCGTAAACTATGGTTGTAGGTCCCTACTTTAGATAATGATAATTTCTAGATGAATTCCGGCCTTGAGTTTTGTCATTTAATATGCAGTTTCTAGGTGGAAAATGTTACGTTTTTTAAACAAAATTTAAAACTTTTTAAAGTATCCCCAATCTACCCCCTTTAAACGACAGCTTTTTGTCTTGACTAAGTGCATGTAGATCTGCAAATTCGATTTACATAAAACAAGGCAAAACACGTCGTTGAGTTCAGCTACTCAATACGCAAAACCTCAAACTTGGCGGAAAGTGGGGAACAGAAAAGAGTGTTTTAACAGCCAGCGCAATGACTAAATCTTTCGATTAAAACTCGAACTTAAATCAGTTATTACTAAATTATTAATACTACTTTGACAGGTCTAAAAAAAAACAGCTCGAAAATAATATCATTAAAACAAAGATCTCTCAAAAATATTACACGTAAAATAGACTAAACATTTTTTTATTTTTAATACGAAAACTTGTACTACATTAATTTTATTACATTGAAATAATCATTCATAACAGCAGCTCTATATAACACCTACCTACATTCAAAAGTTTGAAATAATAAACATTTTGACACAGTCATCTGAGCCCTTCAGTAGATCACAGCTATCTTGACGATCTCTCAAACCTTTGTCGACTAAGTGGCCAATAACAATTATAACCGGGATAATTATTCGAGACGATTATCCCGGCACAATTATCCCGGTAAATCTGTGCCGTCCCGTGGGATAGCAATTTGTATCTAACGAGGAGCCAACGAAGGTTCACTTGAGCATATATATGTATGGAGCTCTATGTAGAGACGAGGGTGCCGTATATGAGAGGGCGTCGGTGAAAATTATGTGCGTGATGTTACGACTGTTTTCTACGTTTAAGTATGATTTTGTACGTTTTTATTTTCTTATTTAATCTGTTTTATTTTTTTAGTTTTATGGTTTTTTTAACGCTAATTAGAGGTAGTTGAGAAGTATTTAGGTTTATGTGAAGGTTATTAATTTGATTTATAAATGAAGTCAAATTTATGTTTAAAATAAGATATTGCGGTCCAGTGGCATGTGACAGGAAGCTTCAGGTGACGTCTTTAAGTGAGCAAAAAGAGATTAAACGTAGACGAGGAAAATTTGATAGGTTCTAAGAATTTCATTTGTCATATAAATACATAAGATGATAATATATGAAAACAAGAAAGCTTCATATTCTATGATAAATTTTGAAACACATCAAAATATTCTCGAGTATATTTTTTATTTCACTTGTTTTCTTCACATACAATCATTTTATAAAAGCTCATCTAAACTTCCATTAATTAATAAACATAACAATAATAATAATAAGCGAGAGTGATATCAATAATTTATATAATCCCTCTGAAGTGCCCAAGTTTTATTATCCAAATACAAAACAAAACTTGTGACAAAGCCCTCTACCGAGGAAACCGCGACACGCCGGGACAATTAAAGCTGCTGCAACTTTATTCTAACCCTTTACGATTACGAGCAACTTGCTATTCTCAAGACCACGACCCTCAAGCTTATGGGATGGGGGTGGGGGAGCTTTTGGGGGTCTTTGGGGGTGTTTTGGGAGGTATTTGGGGTGAATACATGATGTAGCGCAGATTTCGCGAACGCATGTTTCCTTGTCGACAACGTGAATCTTGAACGTACTACGTGTTTCATTATGTAGTAATAATCGTTTGTGTTGCTTTGATATTCTTATTTATATTTACTTGGGTTAAGTTGACTTTCATTTTGTATAATATTTTATTTAATATAATATTAATAACACTTTTTTTAAATTAATCTAGCTTTCACCTATGCAGTTTTTTATAATGATTGCTAATTGTCAATATAAGTATTCATTTTTTATAAAATATGTTCATGGTGTAAAATTTTGAGGACCAAAAGAGAGAAAATGATGAAATTATCCAGAGAGCTTTTTGTTTTTTTTACATAATATTGTTCTCCTTACAATTTCTTAACACTATATACTTAACACGATATACAACAATATTAATTCAGGATATATTTCTAACAATAGGTGACCCAATATATAAACAGCCTACGCTGCATGCCTCACGTAATAATTTACCAAACAAGGACAACTAAATTGATTCAAACCTTATACTTTAGTGATAAAGTTAAAAATGGCAAAGCATAATGTAGAGTCAAATGTCAAATTAATTGCAACCATAAGTTAGGCGGGTAGAGTTGATGCTCGGTTGCGTCGTGCGGTTCTCAGTGAATCGATGTTGAGCCTACGTTGAACGGAAATGAACAAGCTTTATACATAGAGCTTTCATTTGGTGCGGGAAATAGGTGGTTTTTATATAGATGTTGCTTAAAATACATTGAATTTATTTAGAGTTGAGATGAAAATACTGTAGAGTTTTTGTAGTTATTGTAATGGTGTCATTGATTTTCTTTAGTTTTATCCGGATAAGGCAGAGAGAAGAATTAGGTGTTTTTAAAAGCAGGCATATAAAAGCTTGAATAACGAATCTTTTAACATAACAGAAGAAAGAAAATGATTTAGTTAATTTTTCTATTAATTACAATGATTCAAACAGACAGACATCCATTAGCCTATATACTTACGTAAGCGAAAAAAAATATCAAATTTAATTAAGGATTTCACAACTATATTACTAACTCCTATAATTTGCTCAGTAAAGTTACACACTAGTAACAAATTCCACAAAGCAATTCCGTTATCACATAAAGCATATGAGTATAAATCGTCGCCCATAACTCATAAGACGGCAATACGGACCGTCCGTCCGTACATTTGTAGTACATTCCGCATAAACAAACTATCTCTGCGCAAAGTTATATTAATATTAATGCAGCATCCGATTAACCCTGTCTTGAATGAAATTAATATCTTTATGTGGTCTGTAAAGGGGTTACCTTTAAGAGATAAATATTTTTCTTCTGATTTATGATTTTATGAATAACACAGTGGTACTGAACATTATTAGGCTGTCGTGGCGCAGTGGCACAGTCTGGCTGTATACTTGATAATTTTTAGTTCGATTTCTACTCAGGAAACGATTTATTTTCATTTCCTCACTTTGGTAACAATTCAAAACGCGGCTTTAAGTTCTATTTGATATATGCAGTGTAAAATATTAAAAAAAATGAATATATGTACATGACCAAGGTGAAACATAGTCCATACATTTGTAAGTCTGAGATGATTTTTATACTTCTTAGAGGCTAGCTTAAATTTGTACTGCTCGATTATTAGGTATTAAGAAAGTATTGCAAACGAAGAGTTAACAATGTCAAACTCCACAGAGATATGTGTATATAAAATGAATGTATGACAGTCTTTTGCCTCTATATATTAAATTTAAAATATTAAACATATTTTCTACTATTTCCATGAACATAAACATATTTTCAATTGTATAAAACGTAAAATTTACTATTCAATACAAAAATTAATTAACATTCAGCCATAATTTCATCTTCTGA
>DWMZ01003213.1:0-13016 GCA_018249855.1 Eueides tales michaeli | reverse complement strand
AATTTTCTTTATTCAATTAGGCCATTACAAGCACTTTTGAATCGTCGAGTTACATAGAAATGTCTGTAGTGTCAGTCCTACAGGAAGCTACCACCAGCTCGGAAGGTCTGTAGGACTGTCTGTAGGACTGTCTGTAGGATGGTCTGTAGGACTACTTACTTGTCTACAAAATTATATTTAAAACCGAGGCAATTACCCACTGAGGTCGTTTTCCGATTTGTGCTAACAGCGTTCATAACGTACCAACGTGCGGTATAATTCGTTCGTCGTGTCTATGACGTCACATGTGACTTGACTAGTTCTTACAGTACTGACGGGTCGGAGCTTTAGCATCGTGAGGATGGACATCAGTTCCACGTCAATGTCCCTATCATCAGTTTTCTCGATTGCGGAAAATACTTGAAATACAAGCATTTTACTATCTTCATCGGCTACACTACATACCGCGCTTATGTTTATATCAAAAAATGCTCTTTTCGGTTATGTTTAACTTGTTGAAGCCGTAAGCACACTCATAAGTTGGCTGAATTATTCACACTGATAACAGGCAGCGCGCTGTTGGCGCGCTCACTAAGTCGGAACCCATGTGAGCAGTTGAAACGTTGTAAGCGCTGTGAGCATAATTCGGAAAACGGCCTGCGGCGTTACCTTCACTTGGAGGAAATAGGGGCTTGAGGTCCACCTTTGAATTCAAGCAGGTGGTAAAAAAATCAAATTGTTTTGACACTATGCTATCATGAGCTATTCTACTATGCAGGACAAAGAACGAGGCTGGAGATAAAAGACCACGATGTCAATGAGCCTGCGGGTCCCTTCCTATCTATTTACCATGACAATCGAGTTTCCAATGAATATTGTACACCGGATTTATAGTATGAATAGATTTGTACTGAATTACAATATATTAACATAAGTTATATACAGATACCTAATGTTCGTTCATCACGGAATCTTGTTCTATGAAAGCTTATCTTTTTCAGATATCAATTTAAAATTTTCTTCAGAAAATAATTTATATTTGAACTTATTATATACTCTACTTCAAAAGTAATTCTTAGGAAAATAGTGCGTTGGAAAATAAAAACGTAATGAACTTTATAGTTTTCTTACTACTTTGTCAACATGCACATGAAACGGTTAGGTTCCATGTGGCTCCATCCTATAAGCGCGATAAAGTGTATAGCTATAAAATCTTGAGCGAAATTTAAATATTATAAGATTTAACTTCACTTGGCCGATATTTTAAATGAAAAAAAAATTATATTTGGTTTTTTTATTTAAACCAATTTTTGTCAATATAAAATGGCAGCCACAGCAAAATGGCGGATTATAAATTGTTGCATGATCCACCTAACGTGGGTATCAAATAAAATGGTTGCATTAGATTTTTTCTTTTGACTTCATGTGGAATTTGGGAACCTAATGTTCCTACTCCACTCACTCCATTCCCTTTAAGATATTTCCGTTTCCATTCCCGTGTCGACGCTGCGCTATGCTTTGTTACCACTGCGCCACAGCATGCCTCATATCATTATACATATATTAGTAATTCAGCATTATAGGTGAGGTCTGTCATGGCGCAGCGGCACATGCGTGTGACTGTAACCGACAGATTCTGGGTTCGATCAGTCGAGGAAATTAAATATTTAATATTTTCAATTTAAATATTTAATGATTCATTTCTTCGCTCTGGTAATAAGGCAAAGCGCGGCGTTGAGTTCCGCCACTCAACACGCAATGCTTCAAATTCGGCGGAAAATTGGGAACGGAAGTGGAACGGAGTGTATTAACACTAGGTTCCCGGGTTCCCTCTGCCTACTCTGCCTTGTGCGGGATATTATACAGCGTGAAGCTAAAAAAAAACATTATAGATACTAAGAGCTCATACATTATTACAGTATTAAGACCCAGATGTTGGCATCTGTTCGAACCCGTCTTGTAACTACAAACACGGTACTACAATTGAGTGTACTCTCCTTATACATTTCCATACGCAGATGAGGCCAAAGGCTGGTTGTACACTAGATTATAAATATTAAAATGATATATATAGCTTAAAATAAATTCTTTTTTTTTACTTCACGCTCTATCCTACACATAACAAGTAGAACAGAGGGAACCTAGAAACGTAGTGTTGATACACTCCGTTTCTATAAAGATATTTTTGTTTCTCATTTTCCATCGATTTCTGGAGGCATTTGAGTGATGGAAATCAACGCCGCGCTGCACCTTGTTACCAAATCAAAAATAAAAAGACAAGTATTTCTTTTCATTGCATATCATTTATTAATAGATATTTCGTTGACAGTGCGCCAGCGCTTTTTCGCGTTAATTTCTCTATTTAATATTATTTAATTTCTATGTCCTATGGTCATAGAAAGGTCTCTGTCTATTTAATTTTAATTACGTACAAAGTTGTATGAACCGATTGGTATTTAAGCAATTAATTGGTACTTATAGGTTCACAGGATCACTTAATTGTGTGTGTTTTCTTTTTTTAAGAACGTCGCACGTTCGATTCCTAGTTGAGGAAATGAAATGTTTAATATTTTCAGTTTCTGGTAAAAAGGCAAAGTGGAGTATCAAATTTCTCCACTCAACAGCAACCACCAGAATTTAGTGGTAAGTGGGGAACAGAAGTGTTAATGGCAACGGAATGCCTTAACACTACTCTGCCTTCTTCTTTGTGCGGGTTAAAGCGTGAAACTAAAAGGTTAATTAAAAAAAAACGCTAATTTTATAAACGACGTGTTTATAAACCAACATATAACAAACTAACTAAAACTGATGCACCCATACATTAAACAAAAAGTGTTTGAAGGCGGCGTCCTCTAACGTCAACTTTGACTGACGCGAGATAATCAGAGAAACGGCGGTTTCGTTCTGTTTTTGTTTATTTGTGTTTATTTCTTTTGTGTTGTTGTTTTTTTTATGATTCTAATATAGGGGTGGAGTGACGCGAGGTAAATTGTAAAACTTCTTTGAATGGTTGACATAGATTGTGATATTTTTTTTTGTAATTCATTTTTCGAGGCCTGTCGTGACAGAGGAGTTTGTCTGGTAGGCGCGAATTGTAGAACAAATAGTTCCATTCATAGTTCGTTTTCGGTTTGATCGTGTCTGATACTTACTAATATTATAAATGCGAAAGTTTGTACGGATGTGTGTATGTTTGTTACTCTTTCACGTATACGTACTGAACGAATTTTCTTGAAACTTTGCAGTAATGTAGCTTCGATATCAGAATAACATAATAAGTTAAAATTTATAGGGATTTTTAACTGAAATAAAAAAGGAGGTTCTTTTATATATTTTCCCCGATTACTCGAAGATGGGTGGACCGATTTTCAAAATTCTTTTTTTGTTCGAGAGGATATATTTCTTTTGTAATCAAATAGTATGGATAATTAATTAATAGGATAATTGCTTACTCAGCGTGGTCCGATATATATAAATATATAAAGATAAAAAATTAAGCCTGTCATGGAGTAGCTACAAGTAAACGTAAAAAGCGTGTAACCGCGAAGAATTGTGGGCCCAAGCCTCATTAGATGAAATGAAATATTTAATATTTTCAGTTCTTCGCTCTGGTAATAAAGTGGAGCGCGGCGTTGAGTTCCGCCACGCAATGGCTCAGGTGTCTTAAAACTAAACTCTCAAGTTTCCTCTGCCTACTCTGCCATGTGCGGGTTACAACGTGAAGCTGACAGACAAGAGGTTTGTGGGAATGGATGCTTATTCTACATTCAAATGAAATGGACTAAACGGATCTTAATGAAACTAGGTATACATTAATATAGTTCATACATCATCATCAAATTCAAATTCAAAATATTCTTTATTCAAGGCCACATTTCGTAAAACAAAGCACTTTTCATCAAGTTACAGCTAATTAATACCGCAAAGGCTACAGTTTAAGCAAATATTTTGTACATTATAATAATAATAAGTATATGCGGGCGAAGCCGCGTTTATAACGCTAGTTTTATATAAAATAGACATTAAAGAAGAGCTTACAGTTAGTTCAATTCTGTATTGATTATTTCCGAAGGCCACCTGAACGCAGCTGACGACTGACGTCGCACTATCCCCTTCAATGGAATCACTAATCATATGGCGTCCTTGATTTCAGTTTCATTGTTTTTCGACTTCCGCTCATGATAGCTTTCTATTGTGATTGACATACATTCACATTTGAGGTGACAAGCTAAGAATATCTCAAATTTAACAAAACCCTAATTTAAAAACGGAACGGAGTGTCGTAACATAAGGTTCCTATGTTCCCTCTGCCTATATTCAGGCAACATAGGAACCTAATCTGTCAAACCTAAGCCAAAAATGATTTTGACAAATTATTTGTAGCCTTAAATTGTTAAATTGTTTTCCTAAGACATAGCTAAAAACCAACGCCATGAATATGATTTTCGATTACAAAAACCACATTAAAATTGTTTTTATTATTTTTAAAGTGTTATTCCACACTTAGGAAAGAAAAATACTAAATTTAAAAACGTATAAAAAATTGAACGAAGCAAGATTTGAACCTGCGCCTCTTGGAATCCGTCCAAGCGCTCTGACCAACTAAGCTATTCGTTCTCATCAAGCTCCGTCGAAATTCTTATACGCTTGTTACAACTTATTTATGTTGTTAGCATCTCTGTAGGGAGATTTTTACAAATTTCCGCTACCCAAAGACAATTCGTTAGAATTATCGTTTGGCAAAAGAGAATACTGGTTATTAAATATTTTTTACTATTTTTAAAATGTTATTAAACACTTAGGAAAGAAAAATACTAAATTTAAAAACGTATAAAAATATAAAATCGGTTCATACAGGTGCTTCAGTACTACGGACAGACAAAGACTTAAAACGTAATTTTATATATAAAAAAAATATGTTTAAAATGTATATTTATAAAAGCGTGGCACTAACGCGAGGGTATGAACAGGTGTTTTATTAATAGTTCATGTATATTGATGTTATCAAGTGTGGTACGCGTGTACGCGCTTGTGAACCCCCGACGCAAATATATATATATATATATATATATATATATATATATATATATATATATATATATATACATACATATATATACATATATAAGCTTGTCTGTCCATGACACCGTAGCACTGAAAAGGATCAATTAAGTGTCGTTTTTTCTAATCGAAAACATTGTTCATTGCGGTATTTCTTAGCTATGTTTGATGAAAATCGTATCAGCAGCTTAAGAGCGTGATTGGCTTCAAGTTTGATCAAATTCAGAGTGACGTATCTTTATATTTTTTGCTTCGTCATTGAGGTGGAACGCGACGGTAATGGGTTCGGTTCCCTTACGGCGGAATGAGAGTTTCATTTCCTCCTTTGCCTACCTTGCTACTGAGCGTATATAATATTAAGCTAAAAGAAATTAATGAAGGAAATTATGTGTTGAGTTTCGTCACTCAATACGTAAAGTGTCTTAATGGGAACGGAGTGTCTCAACATTAGGTTCCCAAGTTCCCTATATATAAAAAAGACAAAATTTATCCAGTATATTAAAGGTAAGTGCTTATAAAGTGCAGCAGCTGCCGCCTGCGTTGGACGACCACGCTGGCTATATTCAATTATCATCGATATGTTATTAAAATGTTATATAATATATATATATATATATATATATATATATATATATATATATATATATATATATATATATATATATATATATATATATATATATATATATGTATATATATATATATATATATATATATATATATATATATATATATATATATATATATATATATATATATATATATATATATATATATAAATTTGTACGTCTATATATGTCATAAAATATTTTTTATGTATTTATTTATGTCTGTATGTTTGTCATCTGAAGTACCTGTAAATAGTATTACAAGAAAAATGTATTTTTTTTTAATATATTCTGTATGTAATTGTCTATAAGTCATCACCACGATATCTTAATAAAACTCACAAAAAATGTAAATACGCACATTTTTCAGCTTCAGTTATTACAGGTTACGCATGTAGTGATTTTTTAAAAGAAAATAAAAGTAATGTTGAGACACTCATTTTCTATTTTACAGACATCGTGTGTTGAATACATATTTAACATAGTGTAAATTTAAGGTTAAACCCAAAATGTATTTATTTTTTTAGAGACATTTCATAAACGCGACGGGCTATAGGTTCCATCACCATTCGAAAAAATGATTTTTTGATATTTCTATTTCTTTGTTCTGGCAATAAGACAAAGTGCGGCGTTGAGTTGCACTCGAAATAAGGTACTTAATTCCTTCTGCTTATTCTCCTATGTGCTGGATACGGCCGGAGGCTACAGAAAAAAAGAATATTTAGTAAGTGTTGGTACAGAAGTGTAAATCACACTTGTGAAGTCTGTTGCGTGGCGTGTCGCGGCGGGCGCGACCGGAAATGGGTGCGAGCCACCTATTTCCGGTGAAAATTATCGCGAATACACTGCCATAATATAATAATAATATAAGCTCGTTGTAATTTACTTACATATATTTATTATTTTTAGATTTATGCAGTATTCCGCAAGTGGCAGAATAGACAGAGGAAACTTGGGGTATATATATATATATATATATATATATATATATATATATATATTATGGGGTAGGCTGTCGTTCAGAACTTAGTGTTAAGACACTTCTGTTTCCCACTTAAACTGTTATTCCAGATATTGCGTGTTGAGTGGTAGGTCTTAACGCCCCCGTGTGGGAATTGAACCCACAACCGTCGTACTTACAGTCGCACACTTGTGACCGTGCACCAGGACGACCTCATGTAAAATTTCAACTTAAAATCAGTAAATTAGCGACAAGCGCGGCCACAGCTTTGATACATATAAAAATTTCACAACGATAATGCTATCTATAAAGTTTCCTTCCTATTTTTCATAAATGTCAGTAAATACCAAGGTTTGTGGCGCCCAGCGCGGGCTCGACATTTTTGTTAACAGTGTAAATGCCAATGCATCAAATAAAATCTTTATAAGGCATTTGTTTGGTGAAATGATTTGGATATACATATATAATATATTTTCATTGTGATTTCTGTCATAATATTTGAAGTAAGCATACTGTAAAGCTTTGTTAATAGAAATTTATTTATATATATATATATATATATATATATATATATATATATATATATATATATATATATATATATATATATATATATATATATATATATATATATTTATGAAAATAGAAAGCATTGCAATGTTTCTGTGATATCAATAACTGTTTTTTCTTGTCTGTCTGTCCAAGCTAATCTCAAGAACCGCTGAGTCAATTTTTATAGATTTTTCACTGAAATGTAAACGAAGTTGTGGTGCAATTTACTGAGCGCGTACACACTGCCGAGATAAAAACGAAATACCAAAACGGTAGACCCCTAGTTATTAAATAAAATTAAATGTGTCATACTTAATTTAATCCAATATAATACTAGAATCTACGTATATACTAGTTTTAATAAAATGTCTATATTTTTACACTCGAAATGTCTTTTCCTTTTAAACTTTGCTAAGTCTATTTGTGGCGTTATATTGAAGGTGTTGTCATAAATTATAAAGTAAGTAGAAAAGGAGCTTTGAAGTTCAATACCAATCCACTTTCAAGCTTAAAACAAAGCTTTTCGCCTGCGACGTAAACTTCTTACCTACGATTGATGACATTAAAAAAGTTTAATATATCAACCTTACGCTATATCCAGCACACGGCAGACAAAGGGAACTTGGGAACTTGGGAATAATCCTAATGTTTAGGTTCCCATTCCGTTCTCCAATTTCCGCCTAATTTAAGGCATTGGCGTGTTGATTGGAGGAAATACCCTGCAATCGGGGTGACGACAATGAAAATATAAAATATTTGATTTCATCAAGTGGGTATCGAATTGAAAATCGATCGCATTTATAGCCTGTGTAGTAATAATATATTTTTAACATGTTTAGTTAAAACAAAAGCTTTATACATCTGGATTGGAGATTTTTTTAATACAATCCTCTTAATCACGAAATCGGCTTTTACGAGTATCATAAGAAAATGAGAAATAATTTTTAAAACTATACGCTTCACGCTGCATCCCGTACACGGCAGGGAAAGCAGAGGGAACTTGGGAACCTAGGGTTAAGACACTCCGTTCCACTTCCTTTCCCCGCTTTCCACCGAATTGAGGCATGTGAGTGACGGAACTCAACGCCGCGCTTTTGCCTTATTGCCAGAGCAAGGAAATGAAACATTAAATATTCAAATTGAAAATATTAAATATTTCATTTCCTCGACTGGGGACTCCTACACATGTTTATGGACATCTAATTAGCAGTTAGGAGCAGTTTTGCTAAGATCAGATCGAAATTTTTACAATTTTTTTATTTCGTCTCTTTTGACGTTTTTTAAAAGGAAAGTGTTTAATACTATTGATTAGAATCAAATATTATTTATCACTTAACACAAACAAAATGATGTGATATTTCTCGCGTGTCTAGAGGTCAGTAATAAATGTGATGGAGTTATCATTTTTTCGTGATGACCGCATGAACAAAATATCAATGAAAATATTTATCGGTTTTACAAAATGTATGTTTTATTTATTATATATTATTTAATTATTTAAATCTTAAATTGGTAAGAGTAGTCTTTTTCACGATTCTCCTATTATGTAACTAAAAAAATATATTTTTTTCAATATAATCCAATAATTCCGCGTAGATTAGGGTAGGCTAAAGGAACTTGGGAATCCAGTGTCAAAATACTCTGTTTTATTTGCCAATTTCTTTTCTTTAAGGCATTGAGTGTTGAGTGGCGAAACGCAGCGCTTAGTCTTATTCCAGAGCGGAGATATGAAAACATCATAAATATTTCTTTTCCTCGGGTGGATATCGAATCCACACCGTTCACACCACGCTTGTGCCCCTGCACCATGATAGTATCCAAAAACATGATAACCCATAATAATAAAATATTAAATATCTGAATACTTTAAACAGTCAATGAAGTTATCTATATATCGAAAATATAATGTACTTTTAGGCTTCAATTTGATTTAAAACTGTAATTTTTATTAAAATATATTTTAGGAAACTAAAAAATTAAATTATGACTACTTACTCATAGGTCTCCATGATCGTACGTACAGTAACCACCAACGCCTCAGATAATCTGAATAGTCACTGCATCTTTCAACCATCCTCCGATATAAGGGCGTATTCTGTTCGACATCTGTAATTTTATAACATTTTTACTATTTTTAAAGTGTTCTTCCTCACTTAGGAAAGAAAAATACTTAATTTAAAAATGTATAAAAAATTGAACGAAGGTCAGAGCGCTTAGACGGATTCCAAGAGGCGCGGGTTCAAATCCTGCTTCGTTCAAATATTTATACGTTTTTAAATTTAGTAATTTTATTTAGTAAATTAAATATTAAATATTCTTCACAATATAAAATACAAAATTATTATCAAAATATGGAAATATTAAATATATATTATGATATATCATGGATTGCTTTTTTTAACCACCGACGTAGAAAGAGAAGTGCCATAAAATTGTACTCTCCGAGTGTCTATCTGTAAGTGCTACATACATTTAATCAAGATGATGTAGAAATTTATAGAGTCGGGGGCTTATATTAATTTTAAATTTTGTTTGTGGACTGATTTTGGTTTATAGAGTCGGGGGCTTATATTAATTTTAAATTTTGTTTATGGTTTATTTTTGGTGCTCATAAATACATAATAACTATATCGATCGTATTCATAAACTGAGTAAAACTTGGCAGCATTAGATGTAAGGACTGTAAAATAGAAATTTTTATATAGTTTGTTAAAAGATCGGCCCATTTAGAATTGTCATCAATTATTGTCTAGTAACTCTTAGGTGTTAACACTGAAATGCAAGTGGTCGGCGCTCGCACTTTGCGTTCATGAAATGTGATTATTTTTGACTACACTCTGCAAGAAGCACATAGTAAGGTAAAGAAACTAAATTATGAAGCTAGTGTTGAAACACTCCGTTCTTATTGAGACCATGCGTTTATGCACGCTACCCCTGCGCCACAATAGGCCTCTAAATAATTTCTTTGTCGTATAATAAATGTAAAAACGGAGAGTTATTTATTTTTATTGGTACAAATAAACTGTTAATTAAAATAAAACATATCAATGCGAGTGTCACTTAAAGCCACCGCTGACATTTATAACAGTGAATTACCGAGCTTTCTAAATAGACTGGCACTTTATTTAATTAAAAGTTTCACTCAATTTCATACAAAACTAAATCTTTTGGAGGTCAGTTTTGTCAGTTTAATGAGAAGCTCCTCCACAAAATGTTGAAAGTGCGGTGAAATAATACGAGCTTGATATTGTTAACAAGTTTCATATGATAATGTCATAAATAATGTTTGTACATAATTACTGTAGTGTAATTTGTTTTTGCTACACGTTGTAACCCGCACGTGCCAGGGTTCGCGGAGAGAATCTATTGTCAGGACACTCCCTTGTAATGAAGATTACTTGATCGCTTACCGCCGCTCTTTTACATTTTATTTCTTCGAGCGGGTATCAAAGTACGATTGGCTAAGTCACGATTGGCTCAAAGTAAAGTAAATTTATTGGAAAAATTTAACTTTTTTGATGCCTTTTAGCTTCCCGGAAACCTACTGCAACTGATCATTATCTGTACATCGAAAATATATTAAAAAATATTTTATAGGGAACGTTTATTATAGTAATTGGGTGAAAATGAGAGACTACTTTTTTTCTACTTGTCTGTGCGTTTTTACGCGATAATCTCAGAAATGGCCAACCAAATTTAAATACCGTTTTCACTATTTAATTTTGGCAATCATCATTTGGTGTTTGATTTATTTTAAATCGGTTAAAACATTAAAAAAATAGGTACTTAAATAGAGATCCAAGCGGGCGAAGCCGCGGGTGGGTCACTATTAGGTACATAAGATACATATAAGGAGTGGGACGATATTTGCCGCTTATCACAAAGCAATTTAAAATTTCTTCAGTAATCACATTGAAGTGTAAAGTGAAACACGCGATATCGACGCTAACATATTTAATTATGTGATAAGAATGATAACTCCAGCTGGACGATAGCGGTCGGGTTTAAAGGATGGTACACACTTTTTATTACTACTTTTACATTTGCACTATTAAATGTTGTTTATATTTTTTATTTATTGTCAAATGACAATTTGCTAAAATATACACATATAATACTAGGGGACTCCGGGGGTCCCTGCTCGTTTTTCTCGCCAAACCATCAATCAATCAATCAATGAAAAAAAACAATTTACTTCTTGATCTAAATTCATAAAGAATCAAAACATTTTTTTTCCATATTATAGGCACTCACGCGAGTGCCTCACAATACACGATATTCTCGATCACCTTTCCTTCCAGCTTGCACTCGATCAATCAATATCACTTTTCTACGTCAACAACTATTATACAAAAAAATCGTACAGAACAAAAAAGTATTTTATAGAATAGAGAGATATAAATTATAGGCGAAGGCAATTTTTAACTAGAACTTTATTGTGTGATATTATTGTTTTTTACGTATAACCTCTACCGTGTATTCTCTATACAACGTGACACTGGCGAAAGTGATATGTGCTCAACTAGCACGCTCAGAACGCCATTATCAAAGGACCATACCATATTGTTTATAACTATATTTGTACCTAGACTAAGTGTCTTGGATGGTATTTTTTTACTCAAATTGGTTAATTAAGTTATATATTCTTTTTTTTTCAAGCTATTACCCGTTTATAGGAGGCTAGGAAGAAAGAACATAAAAATGTTAGATACTGTTATACGCCCTTCACTCCATATATTATTTTAACTTCACGTACAATCAAGCATATATGTAAATAGACAGAGGGAACCTTGGGAACCTAGTGTTAAGACACTCGTTTTATTCTCGATTTTCTGAATAATGCCTCTAGCATTGAGTGTTGAGTGATGGAGGAGGAATCGTAACCACAACAGTGTCACGTTTAAAGTCACACGTTTCTGCCCCCGCGCCGCAACAGTTAGGTTAAATATAAATTATAATAATATATTTATTTTAGAAATATAGACTAGTCTTTAAAGTAAGATAACAAAATAATGAACACAAACATAACCTAAGCTAATTACTATATATATTATTCGTTAAAAAAAATAGCCACATTTTCCATATTCACCTGGTCCAAGATCTTCATAGTCGTTTCTATGTAAATTTCTTAAAGAAATCGCCATCATTTCATCACATTTTTACACAAAACACATAATATAAAAGTTCTAATGGACGCTCTTGATGTTGACATTTTGCGATGGCCGCTTGTACTGATAAGGAATGTTTATATTTAATACGAGACACCACTCATATTGATATGTTCAAAGCGGGAGCGATGATCTTACTGACCTTTGGTTACAATTTACTGCCTGCAGTACTGCTGTCTGGTCGTGGGTTCGAATACCAGTTACGGTATTTAAAGTTACTAAATTTAAAAACGTATAAAAATTTGAACGAAGCAGGATTTGAACCCGCGCCTCTTGGAATCCGTCCAAGCGCAAAATAAGTTGTAACAAACGTATAAAAATTTCAGCAGAGCTCAGTGGCTTAGTGGTCGGAGCGCTTGGACGGATTCCAAGAGGCGCTGATTCAAATCCTGCTTCGTTCAAATTTTTATACGTTTTTAAAATTAGTATTTTTTTTCCCAAGTGTGGAATAACACTTTAAAAATAGTAAAGGTATTTAAAGTTGTTGAATATTGTATCGTGTATAAAACGTAGTTTGGTGTTAAAAGATATTTTACTATAGAAACGTTTTTTATTTTAAATATTGTATTAATATATATATATATATATATATATATATATATATATATATATATATATATATATATATATATATATATATATATATATATATATATATATATATATATATATATATATATATATATA
>DWMZ01003212.1:0-13016 GCA_018249855.1 Eueides tales michaeli | reverse complement strand
TGACTATCTGTTGTTTCCAATGTCTATTATAAAAATGTATTTAATTATAAACCTATTTACAAGCGGTAACGTAATAATTTACAATAAATTTAGATAATATACTGTACGGGTCAAAATAGACCCGAGGTCCTTTGACGTTAGTCGTTTTGAAGACCGTATGAAGGTTAAGCCATATTCTCTGACATTAACGTGAATCATCTCTGAAGTTAACGTACAGTGTACAAGCATTGTGTTGGGTTTTATTAGAATATGCAATCAATAACAATTCCCGCCATATAATATATATGACAGTACACACTAAGTACAGACAACGTTAAGTTACATTTTGAACTACCAATATTAAAAGAGAGGTGGTATAAATTTTATCTATATGTCTGCTTTTCTGTACCACCATAACTTTAAATTCACACAAAATTAAATAAAGGCGTTAGGCATTCGACCTGTATCTATCTATCAATCTGTGTATCTGTTTGTGGCAACGTAAATCCAGAATAAAAAAAGGTTTTATTAATCGGGACTTATTTATAAGAATGACAAATTTTTGCAATGTTTCATTAAATAATTAACGCAACACGCAGTGTAAGAGATACAAACACTTTGGCAAGAGTTCTGGATTTCTCTTTCTGGGTCTAAATATTTCCTTTCCGACTTTCCACTATGTAAGAATATATGCTATGTAAGAATATAACATGAAGGTGAAGAAAAAACGAACCTTGCTAGGTAGGCAGAGGGAACTTGGGAACTTAGTGCGCGGGTTCAGTGGCCTTTTGATTCTAATATATTAAAAAAATATTATCTTGAATATAGCCGGTTAACACTTACCGACTTTCTGTCCATTTCATAACATTTCATTTCGAGTGGTGGAGCTCAACGCCGAAACTTGTCTTGTTACCAGACGAACATTTTTAAAAAATGCAATCTCTCTTTTAAGAGTCAAAGCCACTACCGTCTCGTATTTCCCATGTATAAATTTAAATAAATACAATTAAAATCAACACTTTTAATGAACTTCAAGAAACAACAAGCTTTTAATGCTTTATTTGCTTCGCTTCGAGCGCTTTCGAAGATTTCTTAGTTCCGCAAACACACCGGATATATTAAGTTTATATTGCGCGATGCTGGAAGTAGAAAGTCCACTTAAATTAAAGTGCTATTTCTATCTATATGTAGCTTTTACAGTTACCAAGTAATAATAATTATTTACAACACTATACTATCTACGAGTAAGTACATTAATATTATAAAGTGTTTGTTTTATTGAATGTACTTATTCTAAGAACTTTGATTTGGATTAAAAAATAATATTTTGTGTTTAAATATTATGTGTGTCTGTTAAATATTATGTCTGTCATAGTGCAAGGGTATAAGCGTGTGACTGTAAACGATAGGTCCTGGGCTTGTCCCCACTCGAGGAAATGAAATTTCCTATTTACAAATGAAATATTCAACGTTTTCATTTCTTCACTCTGGTAATGAAAGTTCATATTTACAAATGAAATATTCAACGTTTTCATTTCTTCACTCTGGTAATGAGGCAAAGCGCGGCGTTGAATTCCGCCACTCAACACGCTATGGCTCATATTCAGGGGAAATTGGGGAACGTTGCGTGTTAAGTTGCAGAACTCACCGGTGAGTTTTGCCTTGTTACCAGTGCGAAGAAATGAAAACATAAAATATTTTAATTCAAAATATTAAATATTACATTTCCTTGAGTAAGGATTGAACCCACAACGAAGAAATGAAAACATAAAATATTTTAATTCAAAATATTAAATATTACATTTCCTTGAGTAAGGATTGAACCCACATGTTATCATGTTAATGTCACACGCTTGTGCTCGTGCACTACGACAGGCATTTCTTACTTACGATATTCCTTTTATATTTTATTTTGTGATAGCTTTATGCTTTTTTCCACTTGTAGCAGGGTAGGCAGAGGGAAACGAATAATGTTCCGTTTCTCAATTTTCTTCATTTTTTTGAGAAATTGGTTGAAATTTGTTTTTTGACGTATCTTAATGCCTCTTTTGTGTTCTTGTCATAGAGAAGAAATAAAAATATTTGGTTATTCATTATGGAAATTTAATGCAAAAAATCGTATTTTCAGTTAGACAACATACCATTGCAGCAAAGCATGCACACCGAATTCAGCTTTCTATGTCCAATAGTTTTAAATGTACGTTGCCTCAGCTATCAATGCAATTGGAAAACGAATCAGTTCCGACCACAATGTATTCCTATGGCAAGAAATCCTTCCCAGTAAGGAAACTATTTGATAGCTGTCAGCTGAAACATGAAAGTTTAAGTATGAACATAATTATAATAGCTCGCTCTAAGACCCTCGTTTCTGTGGCCACAGTAATAAAAACTCCGAGCTATGAATCTAAAGTGTCAATCTTAAAATTCAGCTATAGGCTGTATCCCGCGCAGACAGGGTAGGCAAAAGGAACTTGGGAACCTAATGTTAAGATATTCCTTTTCTATGAAGATACTTCTGTTCCCCACTTTCCGCCAAATTACAGGCGTATTTTGCTGTGTTTTGGTTTTTTTACCAGAGCAAATAAATAAAAATAAAACATATTTAATTTCCTGAATTGATGATCGAATCCACAACCTGTCGTTTAGCAAAATAATGTGATAAGAAAATAATTCTTCTTTATTCGCTTTTCTATTTTTACTTCTGCTCATAAAAAATCCACAGCCAAAGCTTGTACAAAATAAGGTATATACAACTTTTGTATTACACAAATACAAAAATAAAAATCTAGCTATTATTAGGCAAGGTTTATACGAGGTTACTGGCACCCAGCCAGAATAAGTTGTTGAACGAGACCGTCATTTTTTATATTACTTTTAACTGTGATTATTACCTAGACACTGTGGGGATGAGAGGAAGTTATGTAGCGTTTTTTAATAACACGAGCTGTTGGGCATAAAAATAACATGATACCGACGGAATGAACCTTATGTTTATATACGTAGGTGCATATCGTGAGTTCGATTTCCGCTCGAGAAAATAAACACGCAATGCTTCAATTATTCATAAGAAAAGTGGTAAAGAAAGTGTCTTATTGAGAACGCCTTTTTTTATTTTCTTAATTAAAATAAACATTAAATACTGAAAGAAGATTGCCGAAATTTAACAGTGCAAACTATATTAAAACTTTTTTAGCCATTTCTGAGATAAACGCGCACAAACGCAAAGCAACCGATAGCAAAATAGTAAATAGACATAAATGTAAGTAAAATCTAATCAGAACTTGTAAAACGATTAATATAAAGAATTTGTAACCCTAAAAATAGAAAAAAATACAAAAACATAAATATATCTTATAAAGATCAAACAGAAAGAATGATTTATACCAACACGTAGCAGTAATAAGGTATCATTAACACTTCAGGTATGGTACCCTAATAAAAAAGACAGCCAAATTGGATAAGGCCGTTATCTAAAAGATATATCCGAATAAAAGATACAGTATTGTTTTTCTATTTACTTCGAAATAGAAATTGTTGAGAAGACAGCGTTTTGACACAAAAGCTTAATAAAGCAAACAGTTCCATAGCTAGTTAAACATTTAATCCTTCCACGGCTGTATAGTGATAAAAAATTCATAGTGAAAAAAAGAAATTTATATAATTAATTTATATATTTTTGGAATATATTTCACTTTATAATAGATTATTTCTATATATAATTAATTCAGCGTTGAGTTCCGCTACTCAACACGCAATGCTGACAGATGCAATGTTCAGCGGAAGATGAAAAATGTAAGCATCATAATTTGGACGGAGTATTCTAACACTAGATTTCTGGATTCCCTCTGCCTACTGTTATGTGCAGGATAAAGGGGGAAGCTATATAAAAAAAAAACTTTTCATATCTAAGTAAAAAAAGTACAACGTTAAGAACCGCAATCCATTTCATTTTTAAATGGGAAGCAAAATAAAAAGTTACTTAATAAATTTAAGGAAATTCATCGGAACGAAACAATTTTAGTCATACAAAAGCATACATAGCTTTATATAACTGATTACATATTTAACTCGTCGACGTCTGTGTGGTGAAGAAAGTCTCCTTTGAAACTTGAGATGTGAATAGAAATGATTTTTTTATGAACATTGTTCAATAGCATTCTACGTAATATTATCGTATAAGGTAGTGGAAAATTAGGTTTGCCATAATATGAACATGATTTGTCAGTATTATATTTTACTAAATCTATACATAATATAATTTAATAGCGAAAAAGATTTAAAGGACTTTCTGCCCGACTTGCCACTGCGAGGAGACAATGAAAATATATTATGGAATGTATATTACCAACGGCAGAAATGGTGGGCCATGACCACATTATCGCGATCTTCCAGCTTAAAGAAAAAAAGAGACGACAACTTTTTTCGCGAAAATGATAACTGTATCTAAACCCCTATTTACATGCCAGTTTTTTTAATATATATTTTTTAATCTTTGGTGTTACAATAATATTGTACACCTACTGGCAACAGTAACTATGTAATATTAGTTAAGATCTTAGTATTAAAATATTCCTCCCCCTTTTTTCAGATAATATTGAAAATAATTAATTGCCAATATTATTAATTCCTATAATAATTCATTCATGATTGTAGGTATATGAACTTACTGTCTATTATGTATACAGATATATGTTTATCTAATCATGACTAAAAGAGAGTTCTTAAAATTTTTAGCTTTTCAGAAAATGAAACTAAGAAAACCAGTTCTCAATTTATCAAATGACAAATGTACAAAGTATAACAACTTGAAATCAAATACATATTAAATTCAACCATTGTAAAAGACAAGGTAACGGCACAAAAGCCGTTTCTGAGATTTTCGTGGAAACTATTCTATAAATGTTTAAAATTTAACTTGACTTTCATGATTTTACTTGGTTATATGATTCGGTCAAGTGGTCAAGTGTTACTTGCTTTTTAAATTCACTATACATATTTAATTTCAATTTTCTATTTTCTTTTTTGTGCTTCTTTGCTTCTTTTCGCATACGACAGAGAAGGCAGAGGGACTTAAATATAAACACTTCCTCCACGAATTTCTGTTTAAATTTTGTACACATTTCTTCTTAAGTATGCGGAGCTTAGCACCGTTGATTACATCAAAGGCGAAGAAAAAGAAAAGATAAATATTTATTTTCACTGCTACTTATATATGGAGATATCTATATCATCTAAGTAACATACACTATTTCAGTCCTTTTTATTTCCCTTGCGAGTTCACATTGACCTTAATGATGTTACTATACAAATATATTTTAGGTTTTGCTCAAGCAA
Organism: Eueides tales michaeli; assembly: GCA_018249855.1. Lineage (NCBI taxonomy): Eukaryota > Metazoa > Arthropoda > Insecta > Lepidoptera > Nymphalidae > Eueides > Eueides tales. The sequence goes on along the minus strand of DWMZ01003212.1, from coordinate 7,703 downwards.
TAAGTAGAGGCCGGTCGTAGAGCAATGACACAAACTTGGCTGTCTGATGACTGTCAACGGGGTCAACGGGAGAGGTTGTTGTTTCTTTTCCCACTGTAAGTAATGAAATATTTATTTTTCCACGCTCCACCACCTAATAACTTAATTTGGCGATCTAGTACAAAATTTTCCAGTTCCATTACAACTATATCATGACTACCTGAATAGCAAAGTTTTGGCATAGCACCTAACTACATCATTATTTCACATATAATATAAAACGATATTATCTTTAGAAGATTGTATAATTTTTTATAACCTAATAGGATTATGTTTACTTGGAAAGTGTCTACATTGCAAATTTAATAGTTGTAAATTTGATTTCGAAGCCTGTCTTGGCGCAGCGGCATAAGCGTGTGACTATAAGGGCAACAGGTTGTGGCTTCGATCTCGACTCGAGGTAATGAAATGTTTAATATTATCAATTTAAATATTTGATATTCTCATTTATTCGCTCTGGCAACAACTCTCAACTTACATTATACATATTTTTAGATTCTAACACACTTAAGAAAGAAACCTACTTATTTAGATAACATAATAAAAAATATATATAGCAGGATTTAAACCCGCGCTACTTAGAAACGCCCTAAATGAGGATTTTTCATAGTGCAGGGGCGTGCGACTGTAATCGCACGCTTGAGCCTTTGCACTATGAACTGCAAGATAGGTGGTAGCTACTTTCAATTTTCACCCGAAATATTTTATCAGTTTCTACGCCAAAGTAACACGACAAAGCAGGACAATGAATAACACCACTTAACACATAATGCCTCAATTCCTTAATTTATGGAAGGTAGGGAACATAAGTATCTTAATGGGAACGGAATATCTTAACACAAAGTTCACAAATTCCTTCTGCTTACTGCTAAGTGCAGGAACAACGTGAAGTTGAAAAAAAAATTTTTTTTTTATTTCTACTTGAACAGTGCAGAAATACCGCTGTTATATACAGCTTTTAAAATATATTAGAAAAAACAAAGTATAGTTTACGTATTTTGAAAACGTATAAAAAAATAACGTAGTGGGATTTGAACCCGCGCTTCTTGAAAACCGTTCAAATCCTGCTCCATTCCACGGTTTATACGTTCTCTAAATAAGTATTTCTCATTCTAAAGTAAGGATTAACATTTAAAAGTAATTAAAGAAATAGTTTTCCAATATAATTTCTAGATATAGACAAGTTATATTTTACTTTGATTTTTCTGTAACTGCCATTGGACAGAGCGCTTTACCAACACTTAACGTGAGCTGAACACTTATGTGCTGTTAATATTTTAACTACGTTCGAAATAACTCGTTTTAAATGGATATCTTTGTTCTTTTTAGCTTTACTTATTATGAAAAAAGACTGTGGAGGCAATAGGATATATTATTTAAATAAGAGTACTTTGGTATAGTAGTATGTTTCTCTATATGTAGTATATATAGAGACAGTTACGGTTTCAAAACGGTTTTATCTTCCGTATTCGAAGGAGTATAGAAGGACAAACGTGAACTCACCGCCGTGGTTTATATAACAACAAAACGCGGCGTTGAGTTCTGCCAGTTAACAAGCAAAGCCTTAAATTCGGCAGACTTTGAGGCTTTGCTTTTTAACTGGCAGAACAGAGATTCGGGGGAACGGAAGTGTCTTATCACTGGGTTCTTGAGTTTCCGCTGGCTTGTGTGGAATTACAGAAAAATAAACATAATGAAACTAGTCTGAGGACACTCGTTGTCCAAATTTCCGCCTAACTTTCGTGACCTTGCGTGTTGAGTATCGGAACTCAACGCCGCTCTTAATCTTTATAGCAGAGCGAAAAATATTCTTAAATATATTATAAATTGTTTCAAATTTTATCAAGTTGATCCTCGTCTATAGAATATCAATTACAATCAACTTTTCAATTCTAGTAAAGTACCTTTAAACTCTTTCATAATCTAAATCTTTTCAACCCTCCAGGTCAAAGAGGGAGTGACATCACTATTCCTTGTGCAATTATTCCATTTTGTCGCGTCTTCAATCGTTCAGCCTTTTACATTACATGTAGGGAAATAATCTATGACGCCCAAATAACGTATATGAAACATAACGTAACGAACGAGTTGTTATCGAACAGCAAAAAAAAGATATAAATATGTTAAACTCATGTTGAGTGCATAAGGCCGGTCGTGGCGTGTGACTGTTCAACCGACAAGTTCTGGGTTCGATACCCGCTCGAGGAAATGAAATATTTAATATTTTCAATTGAAATATTTAATGTTTCATTTCTTCGCTCTGGTAATAAGGCAAAGCGCGGCGTTGAGTTCCGCCATTCAACACGCGATGCCTTAAATTCGGCGGAAAGTGGGGAGCGGAAGTGGAACGGAGTGTCTTAACACTAGGTTCCCGGGTTCCCTCTGCCTACCCTGCCATGTGCGGGATACAGAGTGAAGCTAAAAAAAAACTCATGATAAACTCATTCTCAGTAAGATGACTTTAAAATAAGTTTAATGAAAAACATTTCGTTCGATTAAATTTTTAGCCACTGATGCAAAACGAGAGGTATAAGTTTTTACCCTTTGTGTTTGTCTGTCTTTGTGTAAGATTGTGGCGGTACATCTGATTGTATGCAGTTTAGGAGCTACGAGCAGGTTATTGACATAAGATAGTGATTTTACAGTAATTTCAAAGTTTTTAATTTTAAAAGCCAGAGAAAAATAAAATCCAAACGCTAAGATTCATCTCTTTTGTCTCGTTCTCTGTTATCAACCTCCTCATCCCGACAGCGAGTTCTTCTGCTTACCTCCTCATGTTCATATAGATTAAGTACATATGATAAGCTACGATATATTTAATTAATCAAAAAATATTTTACAGTAATCGTTACAAAATAAAGGTTATAAAATAAACGAGCATAAAAATAATAATTTTGCTTATTTATCTCCGAAACAATTTATTAAAAATGAACTTAGATATGTGTTAAAAAGTGAGTTTACTCGCAACAGGTTGTGGGTTCGATCCTCACTCGAGGAAATGAAACATTTAATATTTTCAATTTAAATATTTAATATTTATTTCTTCGCTCAACAAGGCAAAGCACGGCGTTGAGGTCTGCAACTCACTACGTAATGCCTTGATTTCGATAGAAAGTGGGAACGGAACGGAGTGTCTTAACGTTAGGTTAGAGCGTGAAGCTAACAAAAATTGATTAAATAATTGTTGAATTTTATTTTCAAATCACAAGTGTCAATATCAAGTGTCATTCACTCAAGATTAATAAAATTAATTTGAACGTAATTAGAATTAAATGAAAAGTATTTTTGAGTCATTTATCCTCTTAAGATTTATTATTACCAATTTAACGTTTTTTTCTATAACGAGTCAAGTATCAAGGTATAAAGGGGAGACTTTTTTAAATAATTAATCATAAAATTTTACATACCGTATTACATCTAAAATTGTAAATTTTATAAACATTCTGAAGTAGAAGGCATATTAAGGATACATTAAGGGAACATTTCAAAAAGTAGAGCAGAGGTCTACTCACGCTAAAAGCGACAATTACACGGTACGAAAGTGATTCTGCTAGGGTCTTAGACTTGGGTGCGTTAAAACGCTATATATTTTATGCGTTTTATGGATTATTTTATAGTGGACTATATGTACATATAACAGAATATTTTCTACTTGAGCTCGTCTTCGCAGAAATATTGCCGCAGCAAAGAGTTCTAGACATCTAATTCCTTACTGGACTGTCGGCACCGGAAGCGCAGACAGTCGATGCGCTAAATAAAATACTTATAAAAACTTTTAAAATCTCTATATAAATTGATTTTTGTCTATATTTATTTGTCTATTACCTTACGTTAGTATAGTATATTGATTAGCTTACTTAAATAAATGATATTTCTAAAATAGAACAATACCAGATATCGGAGAAATTTAAAACACTAACGACTTCTACTCGGCTATGCTCGCCATTACTTATATTATAGCTAAATAATACAATATTTTTACATAAATTGCGATCTGGGTGCTATTAATAATTAAAATCTATGTAACAGATCCAGCTGAGGACTGCGGTAGTGCAAGGGCTCAAGTGCGCGACTGTGAATGCGACTGATTGTGGGCTCGATCCTCACTTGTGGAAATGAAGTATTTAATATTTTGAAATAAAATATTAAATCCTCAAGCTCCCCACCTCCCACACCCAATTCTATTCCAATTCCTTCACTGTGAAATCTGCGATTCTTTGGAATGAACTTCCCACTGAGGTTCGACATTCCAAATCACTGTACGTATTAAAATATCGTCTTAAAGAGTATCTATTTAATTTAGTCCAATAGTTTATTTAATTTACATCTGTGTATGTATATATATGAGTATGTGTGTATGTATGTATGTGTATATATGTATATATATGTATATGTGTATATGTATATATGTATGTATGTGTATATATATACACATATATGTGTATGTGTGTATATATGTATATGTATGTGTTTATGTGTATGTGTATGTGTGTATATTCTATTGACATTACAATATTTTGTGTAAAGTTGTTATATACTATTATTATTTTCATTTCATTATTTATTATATTGTGTTTATTTATTATTTTTAAATAAAATTTGCACTGTTACGCTATTCCTCTTTTCACTAGTCATTTTTTTTTATTCTTCTTAAGGTTGCCTGTTAGAGATTGCTTGAAGCAATAAGGCCGCCTTTGCATGCCTATTTTTCTTGTTTTTTCTTTTCTTTTATATTGATTATTATTAATGTGCAATAAAGACAAATAAATAAATAAAATAAAATATTTAATTTATTCGCTATACTTACTAATAGGCGAACTGAGGCCTTGAGTTTGCCACTCAACACGCGATGCTTTAAATTCGGCGGAAAGACCCCCAGAAGGGAATGAAAAGTCTTATTCCCAAGTTTATCAGCCTACCCTGCCATGTGAGGGTTACAGCGTAAAGCTGAAAAATAAAACTATATAACTGTAAAACTTCATCTTAATCCGTTCAGTAGTTTGTGTGAAAGAGGAACAAATATTCGTCCACTTCCACAAACTTTTATTTTGACAATATTATCTGTAGTCTGTTCCTTTTCTAGTATCAGTACAATAATAGTTTATTTCAAGGTCAACGTCCGATCCCGTACTACCAAATTGGCAGGTTCTTTGTGAACTAAGCGAGAACGTATTTGGGTTAGCTTTGTCTGGATTTTACGTTTCGTATAATGTAAGAAAAGGAAATTGTGATAGTAGGGTAAGTCTAAAATAACCCCGCATTTACTGAATTTATGTTACTTTTATCTTCTATTTTCTATATAAGTTCTTTTACACTATTTTTATTTACTGTTTAATGCTGAATTTGGTTGGCGTAGTTTAACGCATTCAACCATCTTTGACATTGAAATCCGCAACGTGTATTAGAGGTTAGTTTTCATTAATAGAGAAATATTATAACCTTTTATACTAATTGTCATATCAAAAAAAAATCATACAAGTTTCTAGACCTGCATTTAGCGGGTTAGGCATAGAACCTCCTTATCAGAGCGAAAAAATGAAAACATTTGGTTCAATTCCCAATCGAGTAAATAAAATATTTAATATTTTTATAACCTGGCTCTTTGAAAACGCACTTCTCTTTCAGAATACTGTAAATATATAAAAATATATTTGTATAATTCAAGAACTTAACAATCGTAGTTCTATCCTATTAATACAGCGCCCCTTTAAATATCCAAAAGTTGAGGCAAAAGTGCGAAAATAAAGTAAAAAATACATTTGCGAAAAAGATAGGAATACTCCGCTATAGAAAGCTTTTGGGAATATTTTAACTTGTATAATGCAATTGATGTTTGAATGTTGAATGAAATGCGTCACTATATATGACTAAGTACGCTTTTATTTTTATCTCGCACATGCAGAGTAGGCAGAGAGAACTTGAGAACCTAGTGCTTGATACTCCCTTTAAAGCTCTTCAGTTTCAATTTTCAGCCAAATTTGAAGATTTACGTGTTGATTGGCGAAGCACAACGCCACACTTTGCCTTGTTACCAGAGCAACGAAAGTGGAAATAATAAATAATTCATTTCCTAGAGTATTTATAGCAACAACCGGCCTCAAGCCATTTTTATATAAACTTTTAATTATTGGATAAAAATTTTGAAAATATCATATTATCAAGAAATTTGAGAGCTGAGCTGAGCTAAGAGTTGAGAAAACTACTTAATATGGTATCATCGAGCTGATCTAATATTAAAGCCAAAATCTGAAGAGAAGGTGGTACGTAACCTTCAATAGCGAACTCCGACTCACACTTGCAAAGTTTATGTATAAATGTGGCATGTTAATCCAGACCTTGACTAACAGAAATAAACAAAAAGATATCCTAAGCAAAGAGAAAGTTTTATACTTCATATAAATTCAAGTGATCCTATAAACGAAAGGGCAAATGAACGTTACGAAAGAATGTAAATACTTGGAAGATTTCTTTTGTTCTGTAACTGAGCCTATCTATTTGGGATCTGTTAAGGTCGAGCGTAAACAAATATTATTTTATATTTGTTTACGCTCGACCTTAACAGACTTGACGTATCGCATTTGATCTATCGCGACCGAAATTTCTAAAGGTACATAAAAATAATTTATTTTCTATTGACAAAATATGAAAATCTCTGACTTCAACTGTTAGCCTAGTGATATTTTCAATTCCCAATTAGAGTAACAGTTTTTTTCCCGCGTCAAACAATGTCTGGAATTCATTTAAGAGCAGGACAAAATAGTGTTTTGATACTAAGTTCCCTTTAATCAGAGGGACCCTGGTAATAAAGATAAAAATTATTTTATATAAGTGCAGAATTTAACCAAGAATCAGACATCAGGAACCCGATTGGCGACCTGATATGCTTCTACGTATTCTTTTAGCTTTACGTTGTACCCCACACATCAGATTGGGTAGAGGGAACCTGGGAACCTACTATTCATTTTGTTGAATTATTGAGCCCTTCGTGTTTATTGTTCAGAACTCAATGTTTTGTTAGTAGAGCGAAGTAATACATACGGTATCCAGAACATGGCAGGGTATACAAAGGGAACCTAGTTTTGAGATGCTTCGTTCCATTCCCCACATTATACCGAATTTGAGGGATTGCGTGTTGAGTGGTGGAACTCAACGCCGCGCTTTACCTTATTATTGAAGCGACGCAACGAAAACATTAAATATCTAAGCTGAAAATATGAAATGCTTACATTTTCTCAAGTGAGCATCGTACCCACAATCTGTCACAGTTACAATCACATGCTTGTGCCCCTGTGCCTTGTAAACAGACCTCTATAAAATATTCATTATTTGAATTTCAAATTTAAATTTTAAACATTAACAAAATTTTATCCGCTTCCACCTCCATATAAATGGACGAATCAATCTTTAATTTCAATACGTTATACGCTCGAAACAGACGCAATCATAGTGATGAGGCTTACGGCCGGTTTCTGAATTAGGAAAACCGCAAATTCTCAACTAAGCATTGCTCAAATGCTTGATTATAAACTTAATTTTATTGCGTTTCACACTTCAAAACGTACTTTCGTCAAACTGTACTTAACTGATTATATGCTCAAATACCTTTGATCAAGGCTTTTACGTTCTGTTATACGTATAAAAAACCGATACTTACCGGTAATCTT
>DWMZ01003211.1:0-13016 GCA_018249855.1 Eueides tales michaeli | reverse complement strand
TCATTTATGATAGCAAATAATCATGCACTCAACTTTTACAGTACTGTTGGACAGAACGCTCATGCAATACACTCTTATAACTTGATCCATCACAATACTATGGCTTTTCTAAGGCTGAAGCGCAGTCCAGACTTGTTTTATTTACCTCGCTCAAGCTTAACCTGTCACCATCTACGTCGGTCCGTTAGACCGAAGGCTAACTTTGTAGAATGACTCTATTAGATACAGCTGGCTTTTTTTGCTTAGTGTTGCTCGAGTGGAGACCCAACCCCGAAACCAGCCGCGTTTACTGTCATGCTAATGCCCCTGCGCCACGACATACCTTATTTTAACTATTACTTATTCATTAAAATGAAATATGTAAAGCGAATTTAAGAAGCAAATGACGCTTGAAATCATATAACCAAGTAAAATCAAGAAAGTCAAGTTAAATTTTAAACATTTATAGAATAGTTTACCCAAAAATCTCGGAAACGGCTTTTGTGTCGCTACCTTGTCTCTTATAATGGTTGAATTTTATATGTATTTGATTTCAAGTTGTAATGCTTTGTACATTTGCTTAGTAGAGTAAATATTTCATAATAAACTGAGAACTGGTTTTCTTAGTTTCATTTTACGAAAAGCTAAAAAGATTTAGAATGTATGTCTCTTTTTTAGTCATGATATAGGTAAATATATATCAGTATACCTAATACACAGTAATTTCTTATATGTATAACCATAAATTAATTATTATTGGAATTAATAATATTGAGAATTAATTATTTTCAATATTATCTGAAAAGAGGAGGAAGGAATGTTTTATTACTGAGGTATTAACTAATGTAAAGTTATTGTCGCTAGTAAAACATAAGTAAATAAGATCAAAGATTAAAAAATATATATATAAAAAAAACTGACCGGTAAATGGGGGATTAGATAACTGTATCTAATCCCCCATTTTCCACTCAGTTTTTTTTATTTACTTCATACTGATGAAATAAAGCAAGACTATTTCGCGAAAATCAAAATTGTCGTCTCTTTTTTTCTTTAAGCCTCAAGATCGTGATGATGTAGCCATGGCCCACCATTTCTGCCGTTGGTAACATATATTCCATAATATATTTCCAACGGCTTGGCAGTAGCAAGTCTAGCAGAAAGACCTTTAAATGGTTTTCGCTATTAAATTATATCGTCTATGGATTTAGTAAAACATAATACTGACAAATGGTGTTCCTATTATGGCAAACCTAATTTTTACTAACTTATACAAATTAAATTACATAGAATGCTATTAAACAATGTTTATAATAAATTCACTTCTATTACCATCTCAAGTTTCAAAGGAGATTTTCTTCACCACACAGACGTCGACGGGCTAAATATTTAAGAAGGTATATGAAGCGATGTATGTTTTTGTATGATAATGCAAATTTTTTTTCGTTCTGAAGCATTTCCTTTAATTTCTCCCCAAAAATGAAGTGGATTTTTACTTAGAAATGAAAAGGAAAATTCCCCCTTTATCCTGCACATAACGGTAGGCAAAGTGAACTCGGAAATCTAGTGTTAGAATACTTACGTAAGCATTGTAATTTGAACGAAGTATTCTTCTCAACTTCCGCTGAACATTGCATCTGACGTTGCACACAGCATTGCGTTTTGAGTAGCGGAACTCAACGCCGAATCAGTTATATATAGAAATAACCTATTATAAAACAAAATAATCTCAAAAACAAATAAATTGTATTGATTCTCCTTTTTCACTATGATTTTTAATTACCACATAGCCGTGGAAGGGTTAAATGTTTAACTAGCTATGGAACAGTTTGCTATAAAAAGCTTTTCTGTTAGAACGTTGTGTTCTCATTATGTTTTTAGTGATAATGTGTTCATTCACAATTATTGTGTTCAAGCCTCTCTATTGATAAAATTAAGTTTCTTTTTATGATACTGTTTAAATATTAATTCTTTTCAATGTATTTCTTGTATTCTGTAACGTAACTTGTTTGTTTTAACAAATTTCTTGTATTTTGTATAGACAGAGAGGATATGTTGTTAAGTCATTTTCTATTTTATATTTTGAAGTAATTATTGATTTATGATTGAACCAAATTAAACTCAATAGTACGATTTGTTTAATTTTACCAAGAAACAGAGAATATAATTTTAAGTATAAGTAATGTGTTTTAATCTATTTTTTAGCTTCTTACACTATCTTGCACATTTTAAGATTGACTGAGCGAACTTTGAAACACTCCGTTCCTATTAAGACACTTCCGTTCCCCACTTTAAGCCAAATGTAAGGCGTATTGAGTAGTGAACCGTAACTCCTCGATTTGCCTTGTTACCAGAACGAAGAAATGATGATAAATATTTTACGTGGCCCCAGTGCCACGACATATCTAGAGTAATATTTAATAGATCATACGGCAATAATCAAAACTGTACCTTACAGATATAACAAACTATCTTGACTTGCAGTAACCTTGTTCTCCAAAAGTTCACAAGCTCCAAAGAATACCTCATTTTATAGCTTTGTCGTGCTATTCTTAAAAGACTTCTGTTTCGAAGTAAATAGAAAAACAATACTGTATCTCTTATTCGGATATATCTTTTAGATGACGGCCTTATTTTATTTGGCTGTCTTTTTTATTAGGGTACCGTACCTGAAGTGTTAATGATACCTTATTACTGCGTACGTACGTGTTGGTATAAATCATTCTTTTTGTTTGATCTTTACAAAATATTTTTATATTTTTGTATTTTTTTTGTTTTTTTTAAGGTTATGAATTCCTTATATTGATCGATTTATCGTTCATGATTGTGTTTTGAGACAATGTGTACAAGTTCTGATTAGATTTTGTTTACATTTTTGTCTATTTGTTATTTTGTTATCGGTTGATCTGTTTTGTATGTCATTTGTTTGTTCTTGCGTTTGTGCACGCTTGTCTCAGAAATGGCTACACAATTTTCGATGCACTTTACACTATTAGATTTTGGCAACCTTCTCTTAGTATTTAATGCTTACTTTTAATTGGAAAATAAGAAAAATATGTTTATTTAAAATATTTAGTTTCACAAAATTTTACTCAATTAGCTCAAATTATAATGTTATAAGAACAGTTATTAAGTGTAATTAAAACGGATGAAGAGTTCGGTTGTTAGAGAGCCGGTTGTTGCTATGAAATATATATGGAGTTGTGAAATACTAAGTAATACTTTTTCTTACAAGAGGAAGTGATTTTTTGCAGTAAGTCATTTTTTTCTGTTTTCTGAAGTTAAGGCCTGTCGTGGCGCAGGGGCGACCAGCGCGCGACTGCGTTTCACAAAGTTGTGGGTTCGATCTCTACTTAAGAAAATTTCTTCGCTCTGACATGTTACATGAGAAAAATAAATGATTTTATCTTACTAATGAATTCAAGTTATTCAAAAAGCAATGCTTTGAAATTGAGAACCTCTTATTTACATGGTAACAGCTTCACGCTCTTTCTTCATAGAAGTGAAGACCGAAACTAGTATTAAATCTCTCCGTTCTCAATTTTCCTCCAATTATCGAGATATTTTGTCTTGAGTGGCATAGTTGTACGCTGCGCTGTGTCTATCAGAGAAATTATAATAATTTAGCAACAATAATTCCCTAAATGGGAGCCAAACCAACGACCAATACATCTACAAACAAATGCTGTCCGACTGCGCTACTATGGCCTATTTTTCTTTGGCTTCACGCTGTATCCTGTAGACACACAGCAGAGGAGGTAAAGGGAACCTGGAAACCTATTGTACGCTGCCTTCTTAATAAGACACTTTTGTTTGCCACTTTTCTAATGAATAATTGAGGCATTTCATATTCATGTCCTCGAACGGAAATCGAACTCACAACCTTCGCAATATGCTAACAATATGTATGTATGTAAATAAAAAAAAAGCTTAATTCCGTCCGTGTCTTTTTATTGTTTTGTCGAACTGCTCGTGTTATTAAAAAGCGGTGCATAACTTGCTTCCATTCCCACAGAGTCTAGTTAATAATCACAGTTAAAAGTAACATAAAAAATAATGGTTTCGTTCAACAAACATACTCTCCGGGAGCCAGAAACATCGTATTAATAATAACTGTATATATATATATATATATATATATATATATATATATATATATATATATATATATATATATATATATATATATATATATGTTTTCATATATGTAGGAAACGTATAAAAATTTCAACAAAGCTGGATTTGCAACCGCGCCTCTTGAAACCCAATTATTGGGTTTCAAAGTGACGAGAAAATATAAAAGGAATATAATAAGTAAGAAAAGCCTGGCGCAGTGACACAAGCATTCACATGCTTGTGTCATTAACGTGACAAGTTGCGGGTTCGATCCCTACTCGAGGAAATGAAATATTTAATATTTTTAATTAAAATATTTTATATTTTCATTTATTCGCACTGGTAACAGAGCAAAACGCGCCGTTGAGTTCCGCAACTTAACACGTAATGCGTAAAATTCGGCGGAAAGTGGGGAAAGGGATGGAGTGACTTCACCCTGGCATGTGCGAGATACAGCTGAGTGTAAGTAAGAATCAAATCGGCAACAACTGAAATAATTTTCAGCCGCTATTAATTAAGCATTTGTCACCACTACACCAAAATTTCCGGCTAAACAAACATAAGCCACTAATAAATGTCAAACGCACCAACAACCAAATTTATTGTACAAATTATTACTATAAACATTTACATGACAAATGTAACTTTTAGTGCTGCATATATTTTAAATGTGGCTAGATCAAAGAGAACAATAAAAAAATCCTCAACTTTGATTTGTAACAAAGAAGTTATTAAAATCTGATTCTGGCAAGAAGGCAAAGCGCGGCGTTGAGTTCCGCCACTCAACACGCAATTCCTCAAATTTGTCGCAAAGTGAAGAACAAAATGCCCAGTTAAACGCTAAGCTCTCAAGTTCCTTCTGCTCACCATGTCTTGAGCGGAATATAGCGAGAGGCTTAAAAAGAAGTAAAATAACTAACATTATTTTACATTTCTTTCATAAAACAAAGCAATAAATTCGTCTTGTTCTATATTTATATATATGAATAAATGAATACAATTCAGTAACTGTATCCAGATAATACATGTAGACTATAGGAACCTAATGTTAAGACACTTATTTTCCTCATTTTCTTCTAATTTTAACCACTCAATCCTTTTAGGGCCTATCGTGACGTATGGGAACCAGCATGCTGAAGGTTGTGGGTTCGATCCCCACACAAGGAAATGAAATATTCAATATTTTCATGCACTGATAACAAGGCCAGCAATACTTAATGCGCAATGCCTCATGTTCGGCGCAAAGTGGGGAATGAAATGGTCTATTTGGTCCCATTAGAGAACACGGTGTCTTAACACTAGGTTCCTAAGTCCCTTCTACTCATCCTATCGAGTACTGGATACATCGTGAAGGTATAATAAAATCAATTTTACAAATAGGACCCCTAAAGAACTCTAGAAAAACAATCACGTGTATTATGACTTAAAAATTATTATCTATTATATCGTAAACCATAGATTATCCGTTGAATCTATAGAATATTTATGATATGCTAAGAAGGAATACACTCGGTACATGAAATTCACCTTTGTTCGAATACATCTCAATAGATCAGTGTCCACGTCGTCCTCAGATTGCCAGTACTTTTATGAAGTACGATACGACTGGTGCATTAAAAATTTAATGTACTCATATCACTTTGATTGCCTTTCGTTTTTTACGTTTCTTCAATGATGAATTCATTTATTCTGTATTGTCATGTTTGTAAAGAGTACTTTGGCCACGTGTTGAGCCAGTTTATACGTCGGTGTATCGATTTGGATCACTATTGGACGCAGAGGTACATCTTTTTTGTATATTTTCGATAACCCATATAACTTGGAGGTTTTACACAGCTAGGCACGAGAGATTTAACGTCGAAATCTAATGATTTTGCTTGTTTTTTTAATTAAATTGGATGTCTTTTTAAGTATTTTTGTTGTAGGGCCTTTGTAAACAAAATTATAGGTTTTTATGATCCTATAGTAATAGTGACATAGCGTTGTCAGAAGACTAACAAGCCACCCACAGTTAGGAGGTAGCCAGCACTTTTCTTTCCAGCATTTCACCATATGTGAAGAGGGTTACAGACAGGATCGGCAACATCTTAAGAAGAATTTCTATTAAGACTATATTTAAGCCTAACAAGAAAGTGAGCTAATTCTTGAGACTTTGCAGCGTGCATGTGTATACAAACTTGACTGTAACTGTGGCTTATCATATATAGGTCAAACAAAGAGAAACATCGGTGTTAGGTTGAAGGAACACATCTCCGATATCAAAAATGGGCTTGTATCAAAGTCAGCAAGCAATATGTGAGCATACAGCGAATAAACCCAACCATTACATCAGGTTTGATAAATCCCATATACTCGCTAGGGAGAATAGATAGACAGATGAATGTCACCTCAGTTTACCCGTGACCACGGACTACTGTAAAGTATTCGAAACGTCGGGTTTCTAAAACTGTATAAAATCCAATACACGCGATTAGACCGGTTAAAATTGTTTCATTCAAACTGTAATATTTCGCCTTCCCGACATTGATATATCGAATGTACGTAATACAATACAAATATTATAAGATTTATGAAATTCGAGACACTATTGCACTACTGTTAAAAAATGTATATTTAATGTAAATGTATATTTTTATGAATTTTAAAGATTTAATCGACATTTAGGAAATAAAAATATTTATTTGAATAAAAACAAAAAATACGTAAAAAAATAACGTAGAGAGGGATTCGAACCCGCACTTCTTGGAAGATTTTCTAAATAATTTATAACATAGTAAACTAAACCAACCACCAACTTTTAATATAGAAAAGAAATACAATATAGGGAAGAATTATAATTTAGAAAAGAAATGGAAAAGAGAAAAGGAATAGAATATAAAAACAAATAGAACATAGAAAAGAAACTTCAAAATCGTATCAATATCATATGCTATAAATTGCCCTAATGACTGCAACAGAGTGGTCGTTACGTGATCAGAAATGGAAAATGGAATGAACTATGGGTGTACTTTACCCCTTTTGTGGTGGCTATCAAAAATAACATAAATTGAATACCGAAACGATCTATAGATATATTCGCTTTTATACCCAACTTGTTTGAATAGTATATTTTTTGTATTTATCAGCTTCTTGTGTTTCCACTAGTGTTAAGACACTTCGTTTAGTTCCCTAGTTTTCACTGATTTTGAGGCATTGATTGTTTTAAAGCATTTAAACATATTTCTGCTTCTGCGAGAGACAGGACTCTAGGCCTTTTTTATTAAAGATCATAAATATTTACTAATATTATTTAGATTTTTAATTATAAGCAGTAAATAAATCAAAATAATGTAAATAAAATCTATTTTATTAAAAAAAATTAAGAAAAGTAAATTATAAATATTCATGAGTCACTTTTCTTGTTAGGCTTTCCCCATTATCTCCTGAATTCCAAATAAGCCCTCTCCATGTTCAAGGTAAATCGTCCTCCCTCTCTTATTTTATTTAACGGGGGCTATACGTTCGACACTTACTTCAGAAAATTATTATGTCAAATTATTTTTTTACACAACAGGTATAAGCTTGTGACTGTAAATGTGACATTTTATTTAGAGTCTATTTATATTTATTATTTAGGAAGAATTCAACTCTATGTCGATTGAAGTAGGAAAGGCACAGAAAACTTAATGTGAAATAAGGCAAACAATTATTGCGTATACATGTGAAGCGGCGGAACTCGACGCCATGGTTTAGTTCACCAGAGCAGGAATATAAAATTCATTAGACTCATATTTTCAATTATTCCTTTCTGTCCCTATTTATGTTGTCTATCGTCTATCAATTTGCATCAGTCGTTAAAAGTTAAATTTTCTCGCTTAAATATATATTAAGGCTTTGTAAAGACATTCTAGCTAAGATTTTCTCTCTTCTCTTTTCATATAAAATATATATAAACATTAAAGCATAATTATTATTTTTTGATAATTTTAGAGGCACAGCGTATTTAATGGAAGAACCCAACATTAAACTTTAACTTGTTAGCAGAGCAAGACGAAAAAATGAAAATATGAAGTAATTCATAACCCTGATCGGAATTCGAACTCTCAACCGCCGTGTTTATATACATCTGCTTCTACCACTGCAACATATTGGCCTCGAACTTTTAATAAAACTTTTTTATTTCGATATCATTATTTTACATAAATAATTTTTCTCAGCACCCAAGTAAGTTCATTTAAAACTTTATAAAATAGATAGTACCACAACTTTCCGTGAACGAGTCTCGAAACTTGAACGCTTTGTTAAAAATTAACACTAAATAGAAACATTTTAGTCACCTTTACAATTTTATTTTTTGTTGAAATAGTTTTGTAGAATATTATTTTCTGTTTTAAATTGTTTTTCAATATAATCAAATATTATGAAACAACAAGCTTGTACCTAATAGTTAGACCACGTGACCTAAGAGAAGTAATTATTTATGACAAAATATAGCCAGTATATAGAGACATGTTGTGGCGCAAGGACACAAGTGGGTGACTGTAAATGCGACAGGTTGTGGGTTTCTTCGCTCTGGTAACAAAGCAAAGCGCGGTGTTAAGTTCCGCCGTTAAACACGCAATGCCTCAAATTCAGCGGAAAGTGGGGAACGGAATTGAGAGTCTAAACACTAGTTTTCTAAGTTCCCTCTGCCTACCCTGTCATGTGCGGGAAGCTGAGAGAGAGCCAGTATGTAATAGTGCGTGAGGTAATTCCGACCAAAGGTACAGTACGTTGCACTGTCTTACATATAATCTTCCTAGATAAGTAGATATTTTTATATGAACCGATTAAAATAAAGATTATCAAAAATTAAATGTAAAAACTACATTTACATCGATTTCCTCCGTTTCTAAGATAAGCACGAATAAACGCACAAACAAACAAATATTTAAAAATTATTCAGGTTTTACTACATTAATAAATGCTTTTTTCCATTTATCTTCAATGAATAGACAGCGATTAGTTAAAGATTATTTATATGTATAGACATTTTTAGTACACATTTTGAAGTATTCTTCCCTCCTGTAACTAAGGTGGCATTTCTTAAGAATAAATAATAATGTTGGAGACATAAGAGAAAAATATAAAATTGTTGAAAGTAAAATATAATTCGTTTTGTAGTAATGAAAAGAAGAAAGAAATATTGTCTTTTTTCAATTTTTAAAGTATTTTTTCTTACTAAAGAAAAATATTTCAGAAAATGTGAATTAATTTGAATACCGCTGGAGTCACGGACGTGAACTAGCACTTCTCAAACGGTTACAAATAGGTACGAATTGGACTCCTGCAAAGTAACTTTTTTATCATGCTTCTTCCATCTTAGTTACTTCTCGCTTATAGGAATGATATTAATTTAATTTATCATTAATACACTACTTTTTGCCAAATTCTCGAGGCATTGTGTATTGAGTAGCAAAACTAAACGCCGCGCTTTGCCTCGTGATCAGAGCGAGAAAAAGAATATATTATTGAATAAAAATATTCTGAGTACTATTTAAATTTACAATAATCATATACTGTCTTGCATGGTATAATTTCTTTATCATCAAAAACTTTTTGTCATAAGGAAATATATTAGGACCGTCATGGCTCAGCACAACATAATTGTAAAGGCAACGGTTGTGGGCCTGATTGCTATTCCGGGGAATGAATTGTTTTAATTTCCTCTCTCTAGTAACAAGACTAATTGTTGCATTGAGTTCCGCCACTCAACACATTAAATTAAAATAACGAACGAAACTAGAATACAAAATGGAAGAAAAGAAAAGATGGTATCTTTTGCCTAGTCTTCTTTATTTCAAAAAGAAAAGAAGGTTTCTTCTGCCTAATCTTCTTTATTTCGGATACAGCATCTATTCAAAAGCCTTTTTTTTTGTTAGCTCTTTTCTTCATATAGCAGGGTAGGCTGAGGGAACCTGGTAACCTATTGCTAATAATTCTGAATTGGAGGCATTGCAAAGTGAGTGACGGAGTTCACGAAGCGCTTTGCCTCATTGCCTAAGCGAGGACACGATAATTTTTTATAATTAAATATTTTAGTTCCTTATGTTGAAATTAAAAAACAAAACAAGGTATTTTACAAAAAAATGTGTAGTGTGAATAAAAATTGACTACCTCTACTTGATCGAATTTTCTAATATAAATCTTATTCTGACAAACTATGCACACAAATTGCACTTTCACCCTGTACAAGGTTACTTGTATACGTTATAAATCAGCCGCATTGCAATAAAGTTTAAAGTAAACTACTGAACTGTATCGGCGCAGGTGTCGTTAGAGCATTTTAGTTCAGAAAGCCGTATTTTATTTAAATACCTAGTAATTTAACCAAGTTATTAATATAAATTAAAATTTTATTGCGCTTTTCACTTTCAAATGTATCATACATAAGGTAGGGCAGGAAAGAGGGAACCTGGGAACCTAGCGTAATGTCTCAACACAAGATTACCAAGTCCTCTCTGTCTACCCTACCATGTCCAGGACACAGTGTAAAAAAACAAAAGTGTATAAAAAACCCTTTATTACCCCTATAAAATTTTGACTAAAACATTTGTTACCTACCTTTATATAAGTTTTTTCTTTGTAAATATCGCTTATACAATCACGTAATCGCATCATTAGGCTTAATGGAAAAATAATGTATGGGAAAGTTGAGGGTATTTGTTTTTGTACTTAATTATTTATTCGATGGAATTATACTAATATTGTGTGTTCGAGATGTAATATGAATGTGAAAGATTGACAAGAGATGTAATATTTATTGTAGAGGCCTGTCAAGGCGCAGACGCACAAGTGTGTGACTGTAAATGTGATAGACTATGGGTTCGATGCCCACTCGAGGAAATATTTCGTATTTTTATTTCCTTGTTCTTGTAATGAAGCAAGTAGCAGCGTTGAGATCTACCACTCAAACCGATACCAATATAAAGTAGGGAAGAAACAGACTTAATGGAAACAATGTATCTTGATACTAGCGCCTCCAACGCTACATTTAATCTTGACTAATAAAAACAATTAAATCACTCGAACGGGAATCAAATTCACTATTATCAGGTTCATATACTTACAAAATACACTTAAAAAAAATAAATAAAAACTTAATTAGATTTTTTAAATTATTTTTTATCTTCACGCGGGGCAGATAGAGGAGGAATCTAGGGAACCTAGGGTTAAGATACTCCATCTAGTTCCTCACTCTCCACAGAATTTAATACATTGCGTATTGATTTGTGGAATTCAACCCTGCGCTTTGCCTTTATACCAGAGCGAAGAAATGCAGAGGGAAATTGGGAACCTAGTGTTAAGACACAGTGTTCCACTTCCGTTTTCCACTTTCCGCCGAATTTGAGCATTGCGTGATGAGTGGCGGAACTCAACGCCGCGCTTATTACCTTATTAACAGAGCGAAGAAATAAAACATTAAATATTTAATTTGAAAATATTAAATATTTCATTTCCTCGAGTAGGGATCGAACCAGTCACACGCCCGTGCCGCTGCGCCACGACAGTATATAAGTTCTTTATTGTAACCACATACTGCTATACAAATAAAATATTTAAAACATTTGAAGTATTAATAAGTTTTCAATTAATATATATAATGGTTTATAAGTTTGTGGAGTTAAACACAGTAATTGAGTTTCTGAAAATAATAAGTTTACTGTTGTTAGGTACATATTAGAAAGTTAACAAAATACAAGTTCTTATTGTAAGGTAATTACCTGAAAATAATAAGAAATGACATTTAAAGTATTTAACGCCAAATCCGTTAACACAATCACACAATTAATAGTATTCTTACTAGTTATTCTTAATTTTACATTTATAACACGAGGGAAAAATACAATTAGTTTGACAGCAGTACTTGACATTGACAGTTCCAAAGTTCGTCTGTCAATCATACCATGACTCATCCTATGTTGGCATGCACGATGGGCGGGATACTCAAGTAAGAAAGTAAGGAAAGTATATTTTCCTTACATATATACTATAACACGGCTATTAAAATAAATTTTATAACAGTAACAAAACAACATATATACATATATATACTAACAATTTTATTCTAATATGTAGTTAGCGCCTCTGTAGGGAGATATTTATGAATTTCCGCTACCCAAAGATACTTCAATAGAATTATCGTTTGGCAAGAGAGAATACTATTTATATATATATATATATATATATATATATATATATATATATATATATATATATATATATATATATATATATATATATATATATATTATTATACTGACTATCATTTCAACTAATATAAATAGTGCCCAAGTTCTCACAATTGTAATACTTCTTCGCAAGCGGACGGCGTTAATTCAACCGTTTGAGAAAAAAAATGAATTTGCTAAAACATAAGGCTTTTGTAGCTTTATATTTATTTACGGCCATCGTAACGCAGTGGGAAAGAGTTGTGTTGAAATTCGATTCCTTGTTCTAATGTGAAGCGTTAAGTTTCGCCATTTATTTTTAATTTTCTCAAATTTGCGCTTATGCTAAGTGCCGTGTTGCAAAATTAAAAGTACTGGTCGTAGAATTTTTGTCATGTAAATTCCATATGTAGAGTAATATTATTTCAAAAAACGTGCAGAAAATCATATCAAAATACAAAATCAGTATTTCAGGTCATAAGGTTACATGTAAAAAAATATCGATCTATAGCTCTATATATAGTTAAAAACTTCACTTGCACTTCGTTTACAGCTTCACTTCAACACTTGAGTTTGACACTTTCCACTAAGCTCTGGAAGATTGGAAGCATAAAATTGAACCACTGCGTCCGATCCATCTGTCAGGATATTCTTCGTTCAAATAATCTCTTACAGCCCGAGCATAGTGCGCGGGACAGCCATCTTGCTGAAACCACATTTCTCGGTAGATATTAA
>DWMZ01003210.1:0-13017 GCA_018249855.1 Eueides tales michaeli | reverse complement strand
ATTGGATTGTTTGTCGGAGTGAACAAATGAAAATATTGAATATTTCCTATTAAATAAATGCTTCGAGTCGAGGTTGAACTCACAATCTGTCGCATATAAAGTAGATTTATTAATAGTTTATATCAGCGTGAAAATAACTGTATATATATTTGAGCCTAGTCAAATTATCGAAAAAAAAATTTGTGGTGTCAAACTTATAATTTGGAATAGGTAAGTAGGCCTTTGGTAATAGAGAACTTTTTGAGAAAGCGACTTTTAAAAAATTATAATATGATTTAAATTACAAATAATATTGACTCAGGTCAATCAGTACTTAGGTTTGGGCATGTCAAGAGGCTGAGTCACAAAAGAACAGGAAAGTCTGTGTTGTTAAAGAGGCTCCATGATGCTGGAGGAAGGTCGTTCAATAATATGAGGACCTTCCTAGACCATTAACAGAGAGAGTGAAGAAAGAAGACGAGGCGTAAGAGGTGCAGAAACCGTACTGTTCGGCTCTCCATTCTAAATACCCCTGACAAAAAATATTAAAAACAGTTTTTCAAACAAAAGTATATCATATTTATTTTAATTACGCGCTGTATTCTACACATAGCATTGTCAGGGTTAATACATTTTGTCTCCATTAAGCCACTTTTTACTCTCACTTTATTAGATGAGGCACTGCATTGCATGCTGGGAGTTGAGTTACGGAGCTCTACGCCGCATTTTGCGGTATTATCAGATTGAGGAAATATATATATATATATATATATATATATATATATATATATATATATATATATATATATATATATATATATATATATATCCTCGAGTGGGAAACGAACCCATAGCCTGTCCGCCTCTATGCCACGATTGACCTCAAAATTTAAATTATTATTAAATAGCCTATTGAAATTCATTATGACACAACGATAAGAGGCGGTTTAAAGGCACAAAAGGCGTAAATGACGTTTGACTGTTGATATCAAACGTAAGATTTAATAATAATGAATATATTATTGTGCTTCACGCTGTTTCACAATGGCTGGGTAGGTAGAGGAAGCTTGGGGACCTAAAGGGACCCAATTTCCCTCCTAAAGTAATGCTTATAAAATATACTAACAATCTTCTTTTAATGAAGAAAATGTTTCAATGACATTTTTTTATAATTAAATTAGCCTAGTGGAAGTCGAACTCGCCGAACGAGTGTTCCGTACCAAGTTCATGATTATAGGTCAACGGAAAGCATAAGTTATAAAAGTTAATAAACAAAATTTTATGGCCGTATGCAGCAATTTGGTATGAAATTAACTCCAAAGAAAGTTTCTTATATGGATTCTTCTTTTTTTTCTCAGTATTTTAAGTGTATAGGAAGTATTTAATAGGTTTTGATTATGGCGATTTTCGTATAAAATGCGACAAAAACAATGCACAAGCGTTTGTATTATTTGTTTAAATTGGTTATAAGCCTTAATTGTTTTGGTAATGTTGACCGAGATATGTCATATTTATGCCAGCTTAATTGATTTCAGCAAATGGATAGACAAACACACGAAAACGTAAACAGGCGGGCAACAAGATGATCCTATATAGATATTTTTCTTTTGAGGTCACGATCCATTTAATATAAATGAATAATATGAAAGGGAAGTCATTTCTCATATTTTACGTTTATGATCCACGAAAATCTTTCTCACTAATTGAAACATATAATATATATTAATATGAAAAGACTTTGCTTGTATGCAGACGAGCTAATCTCAGGAACCATGTGTGGGCAGAGGGAACCTCCATTATAACTATCAAATATTTGACAAAAACCTAAGAAAAACAAAGAAGTACAATTTCAACATACATAAGCTTTTACTAAAGTAAAACTACGAAAACATACCTTAATACTGAAAGTAAATGTACTGGAAAATAACAGACTGCGAACATGATGACAACGGCGACTAGCATCTTAGCGGCTTTACGACGGGACCTGAGTTGACCTTCAGTGGACGCGTTGGCGTGGATAGACGGTGTTGTACGCCGGTTCGCTGCCAGCCCTTGAACAAACAAAAGTCGTTTTAGATAGTGGAAAATTGGGAACGTGGTGTTAAGACACTCCGTTCTCAATAAAATTTAAAAGTAAAGGCTTAAATAAAATTATTCCAGCTCACTCTTCTTTTACTAATAATATAGTGTTTATCTATTTCTTGAATTAATTAAAAATTTACAATTTAGGTCTGTTATGTCACAGTGGCACAACCGTGTAAAAGTTTTGAAGTCTATCCCCGAGCGAGAAAATGAATATTTAATACTTTCAAATCTTCATTCTGGGAACAAGGCAAAAGAGCTGCGATGAATTTCACCTTGCAATTCAAAATGCAATGACTCAAATCCCGTGAAAAAGTAACGTAAATGTCTTAATGGGAACGGAGTGTCATAACACTAGGTTCCCAAGTTCCCTCTGCCTACCCTACTAAGTACGGGATACAGCGTGAAGCTAAAAAAAAATTCGATGTTAACTTTTTATAAAAAATAGTGTATATACGCTATTCAAATGCAAATTAATTTTTAAAAGCCACGTTAAAAATTCTTGACAGCTACTACTCGACTCTACTTTTATATTCAAAGCGCTTTTAAACTTGTTTACATTGTTTTAACTAAAATGCATGTTGTAACGCTGGGTGTGGTTGTGGAGTTTTTTATGTTATATTAGCATAATAAAATAACTTGCCACTATATTCTGTATACAGAATAGTACCCAGGGAACCTGGAAGGGAACCTAGTCTTAAGAGACTACTTCGCCGAATTCTCGGGATATTGCATGTTAAGCGGCGAAATTTAAAGCCACGCTTTACTTCGATACCACAAGAAAGGAATGAAAATGAATGGGAATCGAACTTACTACCGTGGCGTTTACAGTTGCATTATTCTTACCCCGTGCTACAATGGCAAATTGAATTTTAATATCTCTTAAGTAAATACACTTTATATAGCTAAAAGTTTTTGTCAGTATTTGTCAAGAGAAGTCAGTCCATTTACAACATTTTTGGCAAATATGCCCCACAAAAGATCAAAAGCTCTAACCTAGATCTAGAAATGAGGACGTATCTATACAAACATTATATAATATTGAATATTATTTGATTAAGCATTTCAATATTACTATATTTTTAAGCTTCGTGCCGTATACACGTGGCAAGTTAGGCAGAGGTAACTTAGGAACTTAGTGTTAAGACAATCCGTTCCCATCGTTCCCATTAAGACACTTCCATTTCCCATTTTATGCCCATTTCTGCAGGTATAGCGTGGTGAGTGGCAGAACTCAACGTCGCCGTTTAGCTTGTTATTAGTGCAAGAAAATGTATAGGCATTTTTAATATTTCATTTTCTCCAGTAGAAATCGAATTTAAAACCTGTCGTGTATACAGGTCTTGTGCTTGTGTGTGCGCCACGAATGACCTCAAAATATAGTAATCTCAAATCTCCAATATGGTAATCAAACTTAATAAAATAATGACATGTCAAAATCGCGGCGTTGAGTTCCACCGTTCAACATGCAATGCCTCAAATTCGACGGAAAGTGGAGAACGAAACTTAGTGTCTTAACACTTGGTTCCCAAGCTCCCTCTACATACCCTGTTCTGGTATACAGCGTGAAGATAGCTAGAATATTTTTTAATGAGTAAGTTATATTCAGAAGAAAAATATAATTCTGGCTCTGGCAAGACATAGCGCCGCGTTGAGCTCAGTCATTGAACGTACACAAACCATAGCTCCAATTCAAGAGACATTGTTCCATATTATGAGATCAAAAAAGTAGAAGCTACTATAATATTCTTACTTTCGTTATTTTGCTATAAGACCGTGTGGCCTAATGGATAAGGCGTCGGACTTCGGATCCGAAGATTGCAGGTTCGAGTCCTGTCACGGTCGATAAGTAACAGTTTTTTTTTTATTTAATTTACTTTTCTTTTGTATATTATTTTCATACTATATAAGATATATTTTTTTTGATATTCTAAATATGTTCATTTGTAGAAAACATGGTTTTGGTCACTCAACTGTGTCTTAACACTAGGTTCCCAAATTCCTTCTGCCTGCTCTACGAAATGCGAGATTCAGTCAGAATTAAAAAAAAATACTCTTTGAAAGAATTTAAAAAAGCTAAGTGGTATATAGCTAGTGGTACATATTTAATAACGTGTGGAATTCTTTTAATAATATTTAATAAAGTGGTTCCTGTTGCAAAGTAATTTATCCAGTTAAATATATAATAGTTTAGTTCCTTTAAATTTTTAATTTAAGCATTGTAAAAAGAGAGAGAGAGAGAGAGAGAGAGAGACAGACAGAGAGAGAGAGAGAGAGAGAGAGAGAAAGACAGAGAGAGAAAGACGGAGAGAGACAGAGAGAGAGAGACAGAGAGATAGTGTATACTTAAGGAACTGGTGTTGAGACACTCCACTTCCCTTTAGACTCATTATTTGTTAAGCAATGAGACTGGACTGATGATATATTGATACTTCGTTCCCCTAAGTTTCCCCTAAGTTGAAGCGATAAGTATTGCTATCATAGTTAGAATCTTTGCCGCTGAGCAATATCGTATTGAATGGTTTGCAAGTATTGGTGTTCATAAAAAATATATATCTGGATTTTTGTTGGTAGTAGTGGGTTTGATTTCCAATTGTAAAATGAATTATTTAACACAGCGTTGAGTTCCGCCACTTGACATAAAATGTCTCGGAATGTCGGTTTGTTGTTGGAAACGGAGAGTCTAAACGTCAAAAACTCGAGGGAAGCCAAGAAAATATATATGCAGGCATATATATAGGCAGTGGTTTCTTGAGAGTTCCGCCACTCAAGACGCAATTCCTGAAATTCGGCGGAAAGTGGAACGGAGTGTCTTCATGTCAGGTTCCCGAGTTTCCACTGTCTACCTTGTTAAGTGTGGGATACAGCGTGAAGCGGAATTTGCTTGTATTACATAGAAGTCGATTTAACAAAAGCGTGATTAAAAAAGGTGTATATTTTTTTTTAAGTCACCTCTTTAAAATATATATATTAAAAATTATGTAAAAGGTCGAAGACTGAAGCCGTCTCGGTTACAAATTGGCCAATTAAGCTCTTGTGTACGTTGTAGAGAGGTTATTAAAGACAATGTATGGTTACTTCTTAATGAGCGAGGATTATTTTATAAAGAAAATTCTCTTATATTACTTTTTTTCAGCTTCGCTCTGTATCCCGCACATGACAGGGTAGGCAGAAGAAACTTAGAAAGTAAGACACTCCGTTTCGTTCCCCACTTTCTGCGGAATTTGAGGCGTTGCATGTTGAGTAGCGGAACTCAACGCCGCGCCTTGCCTTGTGTCCAGATCACTAATATATAATTACTACTTCTATGGTATTAAAATAATTTTTCAAGTGCAAGTCGGACTTGCGAACCAAGGGTTCTGTACTATTATACATAAAAAAAAACGTTAGTTGTATAAGAGACCCCCCCTAAATATTTACTTAATTTGTTTTAGTATTTATGTAAAGGACAGATTGGAGTGTTTTAACTCTAGATACCCAAGTTCTCTCTGCTTATCCTGCCATGTGCGGGATACAGCGTGAAGCTGAAAAAAACCACAGTTCATGTGATGTATCACATCTCTGCCTGTTGATAAACGTTCAACGAGACAGACTGTAGTGTCTTAGTGAAAGGCTGCAGTGTCTGTATTATCTTTTGGACGAGGCGCCCTAAAAATTAAGAGATATTAATCGTAAAAATTGTTGATTTCGCTCACCAGCTGTTCTACGCTTCGCTCGCCAATTTCACATTATATTCACATTATATCACGCACGTATAACAGAGTAGCAGGGGAACCTACTGTTAAGAAGTTCGTAAGGTTAACACACATTAACACTAGGTTCCTAACTTCCCTCTTACCACCCTGCTATGTGCGGGATACCGCGTGAAGCTAAAATAATAAACGATATAAAGCGTGAAGGCTAAAATAAAACTATGTTTCGCACGAAATTCAAATAAGTAAGTAGTACGTGACATAAAGTTTTAGAGCTCTTAGCTTTTACACCCTACGCATAAAAGATGACCTCACTAATTCATTATTATCCATTTTATATATACATATATAAGTTTTATTAGTTCGTACATCCGTCCGCGGCTTCGCCCGCTTGAATTAGAATATTATGATTTATTAATTTTTTTTTGGTATTACAAGCAAGGCAATGCGCGGTGTTGAGTTCTGCCGCCCAACACGCAATATCTAAAATTCGGCAAAAAGTGGAGAATAGAACGGAGTGTCTTAACACTAGGTTTCCAAATTAATTCCGCCTACTCTGCCATGTGCGGGGTACAGCGTGAGCGTGAGCAGCGAATAAAAAGAAGTAAATTTCACAGCTTGGCCGTTTACTTGTTCATACCAACACATATCATGCTTTAAATTCTGCAATCAAGCGAACGGGTTTGAGAATAGAGAAAGAAAAAAAGTTAAAAACGATGGCTATACGAATATTATCAAAAAGCTTTTATAGTTTCTAAAATTGAGTTCTATACTCTACTACATGAAACAAAATAAAGAATTTGTATTTTTTACACTTTCGGATTGTATTAATATGTATGAGTACATAACAACTTAAAACGGATTTAGCAGGCTTACACTTCAAACGAACCATGTGGTATTCAGGGCACCGTGGTACATACGTGCAATTTTAAATGTGACGAGTGTGGGTTCAATCCCCACTCGAGGAAATGAAATATTTAATATTTCAAATTGAATATATAATACTAAATTTAAAAACGTATAAAAAATTTAACAAGGCATGATTTGAGCCCGCGCCTCTGGGGAACCTTCCAAGTGTGGAATGACACTTTAAAAATAGTAAAAATGAATATTTAATGTTTTCATTTTTTTGCTCTGGTAACAAGGCGAAGCGCGGCGTTTAGTTCCGCCACTCAACACGCCGTGCTTAAATTTCGTCTGAAAGTAGGGGTACGAATGTCTTAGCATTAGGTAAGTGCCTCTGCCCATCCTAGTTAAGTACAGGTTACAGCGTAAAGCTAAAAAAAAAGAACATTTCTTCACTCTGGTAACGACACAAAGCGCGGCATTGATTTCACCACTTACATAATGCCTCTAGAATTGATTAGGAAATGAGAAACGGAAGTATTTTAAAGAGAAAGGGATGTCAGTAGGTTCCCAGGATCCCTCTGTTTACTCTGTTATATGAAGGACACAGGGTGAAGCCGTGAACAAAATCATATAGACGATTTCAAAAAACGATCCAAAATAAGCAGAATTATTTAAATCGAATCTACAGTTACTGAGATTAGTGTGTTCAACCAAACGAACTCTTCAGCTATACAATAGCATTATAGACTAGTGACTCGCCCACGCTGTCACTTATATTGCTTGAATCACACTCAACTTACTGATCTCAACTATTCTAATTACATTATCATTTTTAACAAAATATTTGAAAACTCTAATTTCAGCTAAATGAATAAACATTTTGTAGCAATTTTAATAAATAATTTAATTTTTTTTATTAACCGATTTGAATAATACAAATACCTGCTAAATGTTGATACCTATCGTGGCGCAGCGACACAAGCGTGTGGCTGTAACCGACAGGTTCTGGGTTCGATCCCCAGTCGAGGAAATGAAATATTTAATATTTTCCAATTAACATATTTAATGTTTCATTACTTCGCTCTGGTAATGCAATGGCAAAGCGCGGCGTTCAGTTCCGCCACTCAACACGCAATGCCTCAAATTACGAACGGAAGTGGAACGGAGTGTCTTAACACTAAGTTACCGAGTTCCCTCTGCCTACCCTGCCTTGCGCGGGATACAGAAGCTGAAAAAAACAAACAAAATAACAGTGAAAGTTGCATCTAAATCTGGTAAATCGTTTCTGAGAACAGCGCGTACAAGTGCACAGACGAACAGACAAAATAATTTAAAAATCATTTTGGACCCAACTACATTATTAATGTACAGACAGTCATCGGCTACAGATTTACTATAAGTACAGATTGTATATCTCAATATATAGGTTTTATTATTTCATACACGAGTTACTTTTCTGAATACACTCTCTAGGGAGACGAAGTTTATATGAAAATCTATTATAAGTGAAATGTTGATATTTAATAGAATATTACTTTGATCAATAAAAGCGGTTTGCACTGTCTTTACTCGTTTAGAAATATATAAAATATATTTTTTATATGTTTTTTTTTAGATTCACCGTGTATCGTGAAGGTAGAGGGAACCTACTGTTTATACATTACGTTCCTCACTACCACCCAATTTTATATAAATTGTATGCTGGAGTCAGGGATCTCAACGTTGCGTTTTGCCAATAATGTCTTTTTTTAGGGAGGTAAAAGAAATATTTAGAAAACGTATAACAATTGTACGTTTCAGGACTTACTTCTCAATTTAGATTCTTTAAGGGAAAAATTTAAAGAAATTAATATTATGACCGTTGCATCGCAATACATTTTTGACAATATTTTGTGTGTTAAGAAAAATATTAATGAGTTTAACAAAATCGGGGATATACATAATATTAATACTAGAAATAAGTTTAATCTCAGTGCACCTATAACTCGATTGCACCGAGTTCGTAATTCTTTCATGGGACAGGGTGTACGCTTTTACAATAGGATCCCAGAAAACGTCCGAGAATTTTCTATTTCACAATTTAAAAAGTTGTGAAAAGACGTTTGTGTGTTAAAGGTTATTACCAAATTAACGACTTTATAAATGATAACACGCCTTGGGAATAAAATGCTCGCTCCAAGCTATTTCAAATGTATCATTGTCAATAATAATAACATGATGTAAAAATTTGGTTAAAAAAAAAGAGACATGTCCCGCTGAGGGTCTTTCGCCGGTTCTTCTCAGGTCTGAGGCAGTAACTTTAGTGAACTGGTGGTAAATTTTTTGACGTTCAAAAAACGAAGCTTGTAACTTCTTATTTTGAATAAAAATATTTGAATTTGATTTCCTGCAAAAATTTACAACTATGGATCCACATATAGGACTCAATAGTTGAGTACGTGACCAATATCATGTAAACTGCAGCTTGGTTTAGATAAATAAATATTTTATATATACTTCAGTTGCATACCTCTAAACGACCTTGAGGTCAGCCAGTGATCTTGACAGACGGACAGAATCTTTACGAAGTTATCTTTCCTAAGTGTGGAATATAAGTTTATGTTTGGTTACTGAAAATTTTGTAAAAATTTGTAAAAATCGTCTTACAGAGATGCTAACAACATAAATAAGTTGTAATAAGCGTATTAGAATTTCGACTCTTTTTGAAGTTGCGGAACGTTAAATAGTGAATGATTAGTGTTTCTCTATAATATTTTTTACACCACCTTAGTAGTGTTTACAACAAAGAGAACGTGACAGTTAGTTCTCCACTCTCCGCCAATATTCAAAACATCAAGATTCAAGTGGTGTTATTCAATGCCTCTTTTGATGAAAGCAATTTACTTATTTCCCCGCTCTCATAAGATATTACCAGAGTGGAAAAATAAAATTAATTACCCACTCACAACAGGCTCTCGCATTTACCTGAACAAATCCATAGTTTCACGTGTTACCATTATACGTTATTTAAACTGAATACTCAATTATTTATTTTCACATCGTTCTCGTAGATAAACTGCGGCGTTTAGATTCGTAAGTCAAAAAATCACACAAAACGTCTTAAAAATAAGCGAAAATTAAGTGTCTCAACACTGTTTCTTCTGTCTTCCTTGATATGCTAGGTTCATTAAGGTGGTTACGGTGTGAAATAAAAAAATCTGTTAAAATGATACACGTTGGTTGTACGTACTCAACGGAAAAAATCAGTTATTTATTAAATACGCAAACGCAGCAACATAGGCAAAGGAAAATTATGGTTAAAACACTCATTTCCCCTCCTTCCATAGATTTTATTAAATTTACACTACATAAAATATAATATAATGGCGTATAGCTAACACATCTTGTTAAACTCCTAACGCAGCTATAGAGTAAATTGGTACTATTAATTTATTCCCAAAGGTCTTCGCAAACACTGATGAATATATTTTGAACCAATTTCAATATTATTAGACTTTCATGGCGAAATGTTAGGAACATAACCGAGTGTTTTAACAATAGGTTTCTAAGTTTCCTCTGCTTACCCTGCCGTGTGTGAGATACAGCATGAGAGATACTCCGTTTCCCACTTTCCCACTTTCCGCCAAATTTGAGGCATTGCATATTGAGTGGCAAAAATCGACGCCTTTTGCCTTATTACCAGAGCGAAGAAATGAAACATTAAATATTTTTATTGAAAATATTAAATATTTCATTTCCTCGAGTGGGGATCGAACCCAGAACCTGTCGGTTACAGTCACACGCTTGTGCCGTTGCGCCACGACTGACCTCAAACATTATAGCTTCAACATTAAATATTGTATGCTAATTTTGAAATCTGAAAAAGTTTAAATAAAAATATTCATGCATACACCATAACTCCTGGGACCGCAATTACTTCCAGAATTCAAAGTGAACCCCAAGAGTAAAAGAAATTTTAAAATTTCTTCATTTCTTTTATGAAAATCAAAAATCATTTGAACGAATGAAAATCTTTTTTAATAATTAAATAAGAACGAAAATGGCCGCTTGTATATCTGTAATGTATATATATCTAAATTAAATCTATTAGTCTCTTCAATATTATTTGAATAAATACTTAGCTGATTGCGAAAATGGAAATATAGATAAATCTATACTAATATTATAAACCAGGCCTTTTTATATCGCACAAGTTTTCAGTCGTTTTTATCTAAGAATGCTATATATTAAATCAAGAAAATAGTTTCTAGGTAGCTATCTAAAACGCATATTCCACTTGTTTCTTAAAAATCGATCAATGCCGAGTGCACGTACGAAAAAGCATGGATTATTGTCACGTTCCGCCTGAGGCGAAGCGCAAGGGATAGCCAGCGACAGAGAATCGCGATAGGCTTAAGCTTTTATAAGTAATAATAACTTACTTGTATTTAATCTACATAATAATTCAAGTACAGAAATATTTCAATAGCACGTAATAAGCGATAATTTATTCAAAAAAAATGTTATTTTAAATTTACTCTACATCTTACAAGTGTTTTTTTTTATTATAACGGTATTTTTTTTATATTTATGGATTAGATCGCGACTAATGGAACGGCTATAGTCCAAATTATCTTCATTCCAGATTTAGGAAAAAAGCTCTCCATTTGATTTTCACCCAAGTCTCATATGAAGAAAGGAAGTATCCTTATATTATTTTCCCAAGTTCACTTTGCCTACTTTGCTTAAAGCGTGGGATATAGCGTTAAGCTACAAAACAAATTTCTCCTTTAACATTTCAGAAGTAAGTGAAAATAAAAGAACGTAGTGACGTAACACTAGATTATATCATTATAAGGTTATGATACTAATTACGAAAAAAAATACTTACAGTTAGTCTGGCCACTAGGAGGACACAGTGTGTGTGACTCAGTATGCCCAGGAATGTTGTCAGATCTCCAAAGTACCCTCACTATCTGACAATACGCTATCATCATTAGAAGTAACGGAAACCTATGGGAAATAAAATAGAAAAATTTAAAAAATAGATATACCAAAATAAATATAAATATTTAATGTTTTCATTTCTTCGCTCTGGTAACAAGGCAAAACGCGGTGTTGAGTTCCGCCAGTCATGTTTGTAATGCCTCAAATTCGGCGGAAAGTGGGGAACAGAAGTGAAACGGAGTGTCTTAACACTAGGTTCCCTCAGACTCATAGACGTTCGACTGTAAATGTAAAGGTTTTGGGTTCAATTTCCATTTGGGATTCAATATTTTCATTTCTTTGTTCTGGTAACGAATTCTGCTAATCGACATGCAATGCCTTAATTTGGAAAGTGAAGAAAGCAGGCATTTGAAAGTGAATGGAGTATCTTTGTTAGTTTTCCATGTTCTCTCTAGTAGAGGAGCCGAAGAGGGGATTCCGGGATTTACTCGAGCGCGGCAGAATAATATATAGGGGAGTACCTTGTACTCTATTAAGTACTTACACCAAATATGAGACTTCTATATATGTTCGAACGTCAAGGATAAAGGATCAGATTAGTAAAAAAAAGTTGATCATCAGACATTCTCGAGCGCGTCAGATTAAGATAAGATGAGTTAGTTACGTGCTAAAACGTGTAGATTTCACTAATCTGACAATTTGAGTGAAACGTAAAGAAGGGGGAGGGCTACAAAGTTGTAAAAAAAAATCGTCACTTGGACATTCTTGAGCGTAGCTAAATTTTTTTTTATTTTGAACAGAATAATTCAAGGATTACGAAAAATATATAATCTGACAATTTCCGCAAGCCAAAGCAACAAGAATTCATCGATAAAGTTTAATGCGTGCAGTTACGTGATGCCTATATTTCCCACTCCGCGCTTCTATTCCTCTCTCACTATTTCTCTATCTTTTATACGCGATACGCAATCTGAGGATGAAATTTAGACAGAGTAGGAAGAAGACTCTACTGATGAAGATGATTGAAAAAAAAACACTCTTAAAAGTTTATTTTTTTATAATTATTTTCTTATAAATACAACTATTCTACTTAAAAAAAGGACTTTGTAATTTGCATGCTATTTCCTGAGCTTTTTAATAAATTAAGTTCAATAGTTTAAAAAAATACAAAAAAACAATTTTTAAATCATCAGATTAGCCAAACCCCTCTAGATAATTGTCAGATTAAGAGACAGCACGTCTAAGGCATGACTTTGCGAAACATCCAAATCGTCAGATTATTATATAAGAGCATTTTTTTAGGTTCACTTAACATCCCCTGCGAAAATCTGACGCGCTTGATAGTTTTTTTTTTCATTTCTCACCCCTACGTACGGCCACCCCCATCACTGAAATGGTCAGATTAACATACGTACATTCTTAAAAATACGTAGGCCATGTATAATATCATTATCTGACACGCTCGAGTATGTCCATGGAACTGTTTTTT
>DWMZ01003209.1:0-13019 GCA_018249855.1 Eueides tales michaeli | reverse complement strand
AGCTGCGCTGGAGGCTGGAGGACAACTCAGAGCGCAAGGGGGTTTTAGAGAGGAAATGTCTCTTGGAGGACATCTTGGTGGGCACCTTGGTGGACAAGGAGGTATGGAAGGTGCAGCTGGACTGGACATCACCAAGCAATTGGATTTAGGTGCAGTAGGCGGTCTCGGTGCACAAGCAGGACATGGATTACAAGCAGGACTTGAAACTTTAGGAGGAGTTGGTCAGGGACTTGGTCTTGGAGGTAAATAAATTAATTTAATTTGAAAGATAATGATATTTTTTATTATTTGTTAAATTTGCTTGTAAACTTTTATTTTTAGGTTTAGGTCACGGAAGACACCATGGAGGATACTAAGAACATGGTTACTAAAGCTATTTTAACTATTAGTTAAAATAAATAGAATTTTAAATATTTACGTTTTTTATTTTTAACTTCCATAACTTGTACTGATTTATTTCTTTGCTAGAAAATTATCATGATAAATGATTTGAAAAAAAAAAGATATAATTATGGCATATGTCAAAACAGTTCCGATACAAGAGTTTTTATTAATATAAAAGGAAAATAGTAATGTTTGTATATTTTTTTTGAGAAAAATCATAATTTTATAAAATGACATAACGGAAAAAAACATCATAAACGGAATAAAACTAAAAAAAATAGCAATTGTGCCATTATACGGGCCCAGTCGGTCAACGTTCCCTAGAAATTTCAACAACTTTTCTAGCGTACTAACAACGAAAAGACAGTATGTAAGCCCCTTCCCTTCATCTTCCCTTCATCTATATGCTTATATGGATGACGCTCTAATTATCATTAACAACCTGAAAGAGGCACTTAAACGGCTGAGACAGGTTGTTAAGATCTTAACTGATAAAGATTATTCACTTAATGTGAAAAAATGTTACTTTTTGAAACAAAAATTTGAATATCTTAGATTTAAAGTATATCAAGGTAAAATTCGAGCCAATCCCAAATAGATTGAAGCACTAACGGCTTTATCACCGCCAGCAACCGTGACCCAGTTACGCCAGTTTATTGGATTAGAATCATACGAGTATTTTAGACAGTTTGTACTAAAATTTTCGCAAGTGATCGACTAAAAGCTGGATTATTAGGTGTAAAATGATATCCATTTTGACAAATGAATCAGTTTCATCTATTTTTGATCCTGGCTGTGAAACCGAATTACATACTGACGCTAGTGCTATTGGCAGACAGAAAAACACGAAAATGTGCCCCACGTAGGTGTTTATTACAGAAGTCGCACCACGATCCAAAGATCTCGCCGAGCCAAAGTACCACTCGTACGAATTTGTTGCGGTTGCGAATGCGATCAAGCATTTTAGGCATTTCATGCACGGTCGTAAATTTGTTGTCATTATTTATTGTAGCTCTTGGCGTTTTCTTGCAGAACCCCTCACCCGTGATCACTGTGAAAAAAACTAACACTTAAATTGTACAGAAACGGATATATGTGACAGAAATTACAAAAAATTGGCTTCTCACTCAACAACAACGTATCAGTGGCATAATAAAGTCAGACGGAAACCTTAGGTGAAGATGTTGCCAAAACATATGAATTACGTACATTGTATCGCAAAGCATAACGGTAAGGCACGTTGCTTACCCGTAATTCCTAGGTCCACGAGGGATTGATACATTAAAAAATTGTTTAAAATTGTGTAATTTATAAAATCAAACTCCGGTAAGATCCAACCAGAGTTACACCCAAAACCAAAAATTTCAATTCAAAATCGATTACACTATATTATGATTGGACGCTAGGTGCTAACATTATCTGTACAAATTACATACTAGCTGTTGCTCGCGGCTTCGCCCGCATGAAAATAAATTTATTTCATGAAAACCTCCTGAGTTTTAACTACCTTCAGCTTCAGATACCATAAGATTTTATTTAACTGTAAAAGTGTTGTAAAAGTTTTGATTTTTTTAAACAGCCTGAGATTATGAGTGACATTATTCAAAGATTTAGTTGTTGCCCGCAATTATGTGAACATGAGCGTTAAAGTAATTTTAAGCATAATAATCATTTAGTTCTAGAGTTACTTTAGTAAATGTGTCCTGAATTTTACATATTTATTAGAAATATTGTACAATAATCAAAATATTTCTTTGTACGCTATGTTGGCAGTATTTCTCTTAGGGGCCAATATATACAGATCTGAAACATTACTGACTCGTGAAAAGGAAACGTAAAGCTGGCCATGTCCTTTAGGACTGGTTGTATACACAAGGTATATTGTGTATACAACCAGTTGTATACCTTGTGTTGCAATACTCTGACTTTAAGTCGGGTTCCATCACATTATTACGGCGGAGTCAAATTTCTCATCAGCATAATCGAAACACCAACTTTATATATAGTATTATTTTATGAGCAGGGAGACCGCTACCTGCTTCTTCACTAATTGTGATCTGATTATTCTCTTCAAGAAAGAGACCTTCCCCAATTTTTAATAACTTTTCAGAATTTTTTTTGAGAATATGAAGAACTACCTGACTGGGCTATTTTATATATATTCTTTATTGTGCTAAAAACATAAGAAACAGAAATATAAAAATAAACAGTTAGTGTACAAAGGTGGACTTATCTCTGTAAGAGATCTCTACCAGTCAACCAGTGGATGTGGATGAGTGTCAATCAACTGGTAAAACAAGCACAATTGAGTGTATTTAAAATGAGATACATCTAAAAAAAAATAACATATATAACATATATATATATATATATATATATATATATATATATATATATATATATATATATATATATATATATATATATATATATATATATATATAAATATATATATATATATATATATATATATATATATATATATATATATATATATATATATATATATACCTATATTAAATATAAACTAAATAAGACAAATATAAACAACAGATAAATAAATATATATACATATAGCCATTAAATACATAATGTACACAATATATATAATATAAATACAAACTAAAAGTGTATACCAATGTTATATATAATATATATAAATGACAGGAAAAGGAGGTAGAAAAATTATAACTAACATCAAAAGTCTACGTGCTTAAAGTTGAGAGAAGATGGTTTCTTAATTTAGATCTAAAGGAAGTAATGGATGGGCTTTTCTGGATGGATTTAGGTAGTAGGTTCCATAAAGATGCGGCATGAATCGTAAAGGATTTTAGCATGTATTTGGTATTACATTTCGGTATGTCAAGCGTCGGTGTGACATAAGATCGCCTAGAACGTAAGGGAAAGGGGAGTACTGTAAAACAGGAACGCAAATAGGAAGGGAAATATTTATAATTAAGTATTTTAAATAGGAGTGAAAGGATGTGCATATCTCGGTGAAGTCGGATTGGGAGTCAATT
The DNA here is from genome assembly GCA_018249855.1 of Eueides tales michaeli. NCBI lineage: Eukaryota > Metazoa > Arthropoda > Insecta > Lepidoptera > Nymphalidae > Eueides > Eueides tales. The sequence continues at coordinate 9,615 of DWMZ01003209.1, read as the reverse complement.
AAGCTGAGCTCGAAATTGGGAAACGTGGTCATACTTACGTAGACCAAAAACAAAACGCATGGCAAGGTTTTGAAGACGCTCTAGCGTATTGAGTAGCTCCTCAGTCACATCTAGATAGCAGACGTCGGCGTAGTCAAGAATTGGGAGGAGAAGAGATTGCGCAAGCATAATTTTGGTTTTGTGAGGGAGGAAATATTGGAGATGCTTAAGAGAATGGAAGGAGAAATGCATGCGTTTGCTGATATCATCGATATGCGCTGTCCAGGACATGTTACAATCGAAAGTTAGTCCTTAATTCTTAATTTTCGTATAATATGTAATTTCAGTTTCAGCATATAGAATTTTTGGTATTAAATCCCAATTAATTTTAAATCTAATTCTACTATTGCCAATAATAATAGCCTGTGATTTTTAGGGTTTACTAGCAAGCCAAAAGATTCAGCCCAAGAATGAATTGCAGAGAGGTCTTTATTTATAGCTGCAATAACCTGAGATAATTCGTTCTAGTTACAAGAACGATATAATTGCAAGTCATCTGCATACAGATGGTAGGGAGACGAAATTATTTTGGAAATATTGTTGATAAAAATAGAAAACAGAGGTGGAGAAAGAATACTGCCTTGAGGAACGCAAGCAGTAAGATTTAACTACGTCGAGGTTTCGTTATTAGTTTTAACACATTGCTGGCGACCGAAGAGATAAGAGTTAAACCATTCAATAACAGAGGTAGAAAGGTTAACCGCACGAAGAGTGCCCAGAAGTATATCAAAATCAACGGAGTTAAAAGCGCTGCTGAAATCCAGAAGTACCATTATGGTGAGCTTGGTGTTATCCATAGCAAATCGTATGTCCTCCGTGATGTTCAACAGCGCAGTAACTGTACTGTGAAAAGAACGAAAGCCAGATTGGTAAGGACAAAGCAGGTTATTGGAAGAAAGAAAGGAGTAGAGTTGGTTATGCACGATAGATTCAAGGACCTTGGAAAGAATTGGAAGGATAGAAATAGGTCGATATTCAGAAGCGTTGGTTGGGTTAGAAGTTTTAGGTAAAAGAATGACATAAGCCTTTTTCCACTGAGCGGGAAAACATTACGTGACAGTGAAAAATGTATTATGTGAGTGATCACTGGAGTAATGTCTTCCAACACGGGAAGGATCATGTCAAGGCTTAGAAAGTCACTACTAATGGCTTTAGTGGAGATGGATTTGATACACTTCTTGACATCATCCTCAGTAAGTGTTTGAAATGTGAAGGGGAATGAGTCAGGTAGGTTAATCATAGATAGAAGCGAGAGGGTTTTAGATTTTATTTGGGGTTTGATGTTCAGAGGTGGGGTTGTAAAAAAAGAGTTTAAATGATGCAGATTCATTGAAACAGAATTAGCATTAGCGTTTTATTGATTGATTATTAAAGTTTTTCCATTTAGGGCCATGAATAAGAATATTTAAAAGAGGCGTCTATCCTCGATTAAAAACCGCCAGTTTGTCTGAAATCACTTGAGAATAAAACTTTAATATTGCCCAATGGCTTATCTTGTCCCGCGATGTTCTATCAATTCTTTTTATGAAACATGGTAGACTTAACCCATACAATAAGCCAACAATCTGTATGCAGATGAGGGCAATTTTCTTTTGTTGTTTCAATTCAGCTAGAATTGCCCTTGTCATATAGGTATTTCCAGTGTCTCCTGGAGCATATAAGAAAAACAGCTTTCCTTCGATACTTAGGGCTTTTTTGCCGTGTGATTTCGGCTTAGAATAGGATCACCCTGGTACTGATGGTGTCGTAAGAGGCGACTAAATTACGTGTGGAAGAGTCACGTTGTCAGCATTGGCAACACGCATGAGCAGACTCGACCGGATTATTACCGCCCCCGGCATGTAAATCGGCGTTAAGTAGTGGCTTTGGCAACTGTGTTTCGCATTGGGTAATGGCGGGCCCCGGTGCCCATCCACCTTAAAGACTGGCAACGCACCTACAGCTCTTCTGGTGCTACTTGGGGCCGTGAGCGGTGGTGATCATATACCATCAGGTGTCCCGTACGCTCGTTTGTCGTGTCTTTTTCATAAAAACAATAACACTTTGTAAATTTGGATGCGCTTTCATTCACTATAGTAGTCAACTCGTTAAGACGCGTTAGTTTGTTTCAGCTATATATTCTCGATTAGTACGTGTTTGACTGGATTCTGCTAATGGAACAGATAGATCATAGCTATTAAGATGGAAGCAATTTCAAATAGAAAACACAACAGCCTGTATAGAACAAAGGCAACTATTAATTGCTCTTTCACTTGTTAGACTGATATTGCTTTCCGCATCATGCCTAAGAGAAAGTAAAAATGTTCTGGTAAAAATATTTTGTAATGGGACTGTCACTGACGTAAGATTCCTCAAGACTGTGACCCCAGTGAATATTTTCTTCAAGTAACCAAAGCGCCCTGCAAGTTGCTTGAAACGAAGGATGCTCTATATCATCAATAGTTTATCAAAAGGAAAAATAAGTTAGTCCTCGTACTGAAGTTAGTCCTCGTACTTGAAGGGCAAGTCCCGCAAATAGTAACATTCCCCACTATTAGGATGCATTTTGTATACTCTGCCAAGAGCAGCATCTGGCCACGCCATTTTTTTATCTTACTGCATAATACCATTTTATGTTCAGTTCAACTAATCTTTTATAGGCAACTGAAAGATTGTGACACCTCCGAGTAAAAAGTTGTACTAATTACGAATCTTGATACGCATACGTTTGTCGTGTCGTAGTCTTTCTATTACAATTTTTTATTACTCGACTAACTTTTTTTCGTAAAAACATTTAATATGCTAACACCCTTTACTGCTTTAAAATATCTTTGATTTGACGCGATTAAAACTCATTTTAAATGAAACAAACTTAACCGGATTCTTCCAAATTAATCGAAAAAGTTTAAAAATCGATATACCTACCTATGCGATAAATCCCTTTAAATTTGGTTAATTTAAAACCCTGTTTTACTGTTTTAACACAGTATAAAATATTAAAATTACCCATCATATTAAAGAAGTTTAGCTAATGCTTTTTATATTATTTTTATTTTTTTATATTTTTTATATTTTTCATAAAGATTTAAAAAAGTATAAGCGATTACATAAACGTATTAACGTATAACTCACACCGCTTCTCTAACACAACCACACTCAATTTTCATTTTAGTACCTCATTATGTTCACTATCACTACTTTAACGCATATGGCAGGATAGGCAGAGGGAACTTGGGAACCCAGTGTTAAAACACTCCATTCCACTTCCGTTCCCCACTTTCCGCCGAATTTGAGGCATTACGTGTCGAGTGGTTGAACTCAACGCCGCGCTTTGCCTTCTTACCAGAGCGAAGAAATGTCGAAGAAATGAATGATAAATATTTAAGTTGAAAATATTAAACATTTCATTTCCTCAAGTGTGGATCGAATCCACAAACTGTCAGTTACAGTCACACGCTTGTGCTGCCACGCTAGTCCTCAAGTATTATTATGTCAATAAAAATATCTGTGAAGCTGCACATCTTTTATTAATGCTATATTTTATTATTTCTTATAGTTTATCTGGGCCGTTATGATTATTCATGGAACGTTCCATATGTTCGTTATTATATATGTCAATGAGCATTTTGCTCATCACGCCTTATAACTTTTGTTAAAACATCATTATTTCTTATACTTTAGCTGGACCTTTATAATTGTTCATGAGATGTTCCAGATGTTGGATTTTAATATGCCAATGCAAAATGCTCACTACGCTTAATGACTTTTGTTAAGACAGTATTTCATTATTTCTTATACTTTAGATGGACCGTTATAATTGTTAATGAGATGTTCCAGATCTTCGATTTTAATATGTCAATGCAAAATGCTCACCACCCTTAATAACTTTCGTTAAGACAGCGTCTCAATATTTCTTAAACTTTAGCTGGATTGTTAATATTGTTCATTAGATGTTCCAGATCTTTAATTTTAATATACAGTTGTAAAATGCTCATCGCCCTCTACAACTTTTGTTATGGAGGTATTTAATTATCTCTTATAGTTAGTCTGAGCACCTGCTGTTCTTCATCAAGTGTGGAAGTATTCGAAATCAAATATAGCCTAAGTCCTGCCCAGATCAAATAACTATACAACAGAAAAAAAATCTATGAAATCGGTCCCGTAACTTAGAAGATGTGCTGGTACAAACAGACAAACAGACAGACAAAAATTCTAAAAATTGTAGATTCGTATTATATTACTTATTTTAAGTCCCCCTACATCACTTTTTCTTAAATAGATTCAAAGACACGACTATTTTTCTGTTTTATTATAATATACGAGTAGATGACAAATTGAAGTATTCGTTCGAAAATTGTGAATCTTTGTATTGTAAATACGAATAATATTGACTATAAATGTCTTGAAACTGACGTACCTTCGGAATTTAGAGATGAATTGATAAAGATTTTAAAGATATTTAAAAAAAATCGGTGGTTTACAACCGGTGTACCTATGTACATGTATATCTATATGTGTGTATATATATATATATATATATATATATATATATATGTATATGTGTATATATATATATATATATATATATATATATATATATATATATATGTGTATATATGTATATATGTATATGTGACGATCTTTGAGCATTCACCAGAGGTTGGATAGATTCCAAATTAGGACCTCTTTGGATGTATGCTCTATCAATAGATTTTGCGAGAACAATGGCTTAAAACTTCGTACTGAGGACATTCACTTGCGTGACGCCGTAATCGATACAGTAGGTGCAACGAATGACATGACAAATTTTGAACTCCTATTGATTTATGTTTATAGAGCTCTTCTTTTACCGAAAAAAATAATATTTCAGCAAAAAACTAAGCATAAGTTACAAAATTTTACACTTTTTAGTTTGAAAAAAATATTTGGCGCTAAAACGCGCTCGTCGCTATGACGTCACGTCTACCCAGTGTCTTAGGGGTGTCCACTTTCACAAAACATCGATGTTTTTTTCGATCCGATATATCGAAACTATATATCGATATCTTTCAATGTATTGATCGAAAACATCGATATTTTCTACACATCAAGTACTTTTATGCTTACATACATAGATGGTAAAACGCTTGTATTTCAAGCATTTTCCGCAATCGAGGGAAGCGACGATAGTGACATTGACGTGGAACATCAATATAAAGTTAATGCCCACGATGCTACCGCTCCGGCCCATCAGTACTATAAGCTCTAGTCAAGTCACTTGTGACGTCAAAGGCACACGAATTTTCCGCACTCTGTGGTACGGTATGAACGCTGTTTTGACAATTCGGAAAACGGCTTATTATGCATTGCCGATTTATCGGTATACAGTTTACAACACTAACTGTCACTTGTAACGGCGTTAGGCTGCCAGCTCGATTTTGGATACATTGATTTCAAAGTACCAAAAATAAATCGCAGCAAAATTACATTGGGGTATGTTAGTAGATTTTTTTGTTACATTAATATGTAATCCAAACAGAGATTATTAAATTTCAAATTTGCTGTTACCATGTCAAAGATCGATGCTTCGTCATGATATTGCACGTGTCTTCAAACAAAAATTATAATCTTTGATTCATCAAAGATTTTAATTTTTATTAAAAGACACTGCACGACGATGACTCTGTTGAATAGCAAAACGGAGACTTACCACATGCGCAAATTTCGCCCATATCACGCGCATAATCATTGGTACAGTCGGAGCACTGCTGAATATCACGGAAGATATTCAGCTTAAATATATTTAAGATGGATTCGTTCTTACCACTTTGCCGTTGCCAGCAATACAGAAACGAAACAGAAATTATAGTTCATCTTCATGGCTTGAGTTTACTGCTGGTGCTGCTGCTGCTTGAGTTTACTACTTTTTCCCCTAAGGGGGCGTTCTCTCCCCACTTCTTTTTCCTGTATTTATTAATAATATTTCAAAAGTCAGTACTACTTGATTCCATATATATGCTAATAATTTGTAACTTTATCGTCACTGTTATTGAAACGAAGTATTTGAGATTGAGGTTAGGTTAAAAATTTGTAAATAGTAATTTCGCAAATCTTTCGGTCCAAAAAAATCTCAGGATATTATAATTGGCAGGCACAGGCTTACATTTTAAATAAACTGAGAGTGAACTGAGAGTAAACTGAGAGTTCTTTATTCAGAAGTGACAATTCTCCATTGTGAAAAAGTAAAAAATGGTCCTATTATTGGATTGTTACTTGTCAAAGATACCTTACATCATTGTAATGCAAAGTAGATCACGTGCAACATTCTCACATTCATTTGCGTGATATGTACATTCTCATATTCCTTTTTGAACTACCAGAACTATCCAGCTTTTCTGCGTTCTTTATCCTCCCCACTCCCTTACGCTCAAGACGGTCATGTTACTTTCTATCACTTGACATACCGATGAACAAGACCAAATTCCTCCAAAAATCTTGTTCCGTATGTGCCGCAAACCTTTGGAAAAAACTACCGAGTTATCTTACTACCGTTACTTACCAACTATTCAGAAAAGCCCCTCCTTATGATATTTTAAAACGATTGATTTACTTAAAGGTTTCTTAGTTTACTTCAACCCATTTTTTTTCTTTAGTACTTGTATATTTATAATCAATTCTATGTGTGAGATACAGCGTGAAGCTGATTGAGTAATTTTTTCATTTGGATAAATTATACACAATATACTCTCGAATGGGCAAACCGTTCAGTTTGTTTGTGTTAGTTAGGATAGGATACCCTGAGCCTGACATATAAAAATAGCAATAAGGTAAAAAAATATCATTGCTAAAGTAAACTTAACTAACTTAAACACTTCTACATTTTTTTTACTCAAATATGATTATATTAGGCGTAGTATGAATGAGATATGCATCGTTATTAATACAAGTATTCACCTTTCTCTTGCAATGTTTTCTACGGTTGTAGGACAACACACAACTAATTTGCAACGACACACTTCTTTGTTATATATTTTATTTTACCGTAGATTTTATTAATCTAATACAAAGTTAAGCTACTCCAAAGAACTCCTATTCTTTCACGTTAACACACCCAAAAGTTATGTTCAGAAACATGTTGTAGGTACTAGGTTATTGTACCTAATTTTCAATTTGTCATCTTCGTCGGTGTTAATTGCTATAAATACAGTTGAATCTGTTTATAATGACATCGAAAGGAATTGACAAACCATTCATAATAAAAACAGTCTCTAATACGATTGTGTACAGAAGACATCGCTGTGGTCAAATTATCATTATCAATATTGCTACGTTGTTTATAGTGTGAAAACATTACCGAAAGTACAATGTCAGTCATTATAACCGGACATAATTGAATAAAAATGGGTCATAATAAGTGACATGTAAGGGAAGTCACTATATCCGACTTTTTTTAAAGAATTTTATATGAAAACCAAACTTCGTAGTGTAGTCATGTCATAATAATCGGTTGGTCAATATAGGCGAAGTTATAATAAACGGATTCTACTATACTACCAATTGGAAGAATTTTAAAGGTATTCCTCAGAGAGGATAAATATATATTTTTCCAAATTACATGTGTAATTTTATGTTTTTAATAATATCACGAAAGAAAAACTAAACAGATATAGATAATTATCGTAAAGTAATATGATCTAAGCAAAATAAATGTATACCTCATAACATAGAGGTGATAGTAGTTTGTCTCGTTAATAGGAGTAGTTATTGGAAAGAGTTAAATGGAAGCGTGAAGCAATAATAAACAATCACTGCAATTATTGTTCGATCTTGCGAAACGTAACATTTTTTTCAATAGTATTTTACATAAACATGTTTAATTCACTAAATAACTATACTATATAACTTTACTTTTTTAGCATTACGCTGTATCCCGCAAAAAGCAGGGTAGGCAAAGGAAACCTGGGAACTTAGTTTTAAAACGTTCCGTTTCCATTAAGATATTTCTGTTCCCCATTTTCCACCGAATTTTGCTCAATAACTCGAGCAGTAGCGATGTTAAGATAGGGTGCGGCAAGACACCCGCTCAGGGCGCCGGGGAGAAGGAGGCACGCAATTCCTTTTCCCAATTAGCTTATGACGCGAGATATAGATACTTTTAAAATGTACTATACTTATAAGATATTCTTAAAAGATGGTTAAAGTCGGATCTTAATAACTCCAAAGGATAAATTTTAAAATTTACTATTTATCATGTCGATAAAGCAGCAAATTATCAATGATATTTGAAAGTCACTAAAACAGAGAGCTAGTAAGCAGTAACTAGTAAGTAGTAACTTGTACGTAGTACACTAGTAAACTAGTAAGTAGTAACTTGTACGAGGCATACTAACAATAAATTCGAACGGTATCAACTGATAAAATCTATAGGCCAACCAAAAACTGCAAATGATTTAAAACTAATTTGTTTAATAGATAAGAAGCGTATAGCGTATCAAATAAAAACTCATAAAACTTGAGGAAGATAGAGTTCTACACGACAATTGTTATCGAAGCATACAACGGTTGCAAGCTTGGCTTCAAGATCCTAGAGTCAAACTCACTCGACGCTATACCAAAAATATCATGGTCGTGAGCCTGCACGAGATTAGTATGGCTCTTAAACAACTAAAAAACAACAATAATAAAGCAATATTTTGCAGTTCAATCTACGGCCGCACATTGAGGTTTGGGTTCTGTAGAGGGTCCTGTGTAACATCAAAGGAACTACAGGTACGTTTCCGGCCTTTAAGGTGGAGATTGAAGCGCTTTTTAAAAGCAGATATATCGTAATGACCTGAAAACACTACCAAATGTAGGCTACTCCATAGAAACGTAGCGCGTGGAAAGAAATTGTAATGAAACCACACAGAAGTGCGGTTAATCACTCCTCGTGATAATGGGGTAGATAACACAGCAAGGAGACACCCCTACGAAAAGCCAAAATGTCAAGCCCTTCACAGATCATTGGGTCCCCAACAAACTCTACGTTATATGCGACTAAATGGTTTAAGCTGTTACAGTGTTGTACAATCCCCAGAGATGAAAACAGTACTCCATATCAAATCTTAAATTTCTATCAACTTCTCAACTCAAGGAGTAATTCCCAAGGGATCAAATGTAAAACACAAATTTATTTACCGTTATACTGAGAAAAAATTGCACTACCTGAGTACGTCTACATTGCTCTTATCAGCATAACGATGTATGCTAGAGTTATCTAACGTGTCATTGATATACAAAAGAAACAGCATAAGGGACAGCACGAGCCTTTATTAATCATTCCGTTCCAGATTAATCAAGAACTAGGTATTTAGCTAGCTCGGAAACTTTGTTTCTCTGGAAGTTCCCGCCATATTTAATGGTCACGTCTTGCTCCTGTATGTCTTCGCTAGTAACACCCTATATACTAATAAAAGACTTGTTTTGAGACAATAAAGTATTTTGAATGCAAGCTAGGACAGAGCTTTCTGAACGCTTAGAAATTGGACTAACCTAGTTGAACTGTACGTATCTGCAAGGCCAAGTCACATTGACGCACGACGTGTTTACGTCTTTAGTGCAGGACGTCTACACAAAGAG